>JBAHVQ010182251.1:0-16135 GCA_036872915.1 Nanipora kamurai | reverse complement strand
TTCGACCTGTTGACTCAGGACTTCATCAGAGCAATTGCCAACGGTCCGTTGGCTCACGTCATATATACGAAACAACTGTGAGAAATCGCATGAGACAGCAACACTCCAAAAGTTTTAATTAACTAAAACTAAAGACAACTGAGCAAAAGAATTAACCGAGCAGAGCCGTCCATGTGGCTGAAACACTCCCAAACAACTACCCTCTGGCAAAACAGCGTCTCGAATCCGTAGGAAGAAGCCTAGCGAGGAACCCGAATAGAGCTAAGAGTTACACTAACGCCATTCACGAGTACAAAAGAAATGGATGGGCGCGGAGATTGACGGAATCGGAGATACAGGATACAAAGGGTGCTGTATATTACCTGCTTCACCACGGTGTTTATCGCTCAGAGAAGAAGAGCACCCCTTTGCGGATTGTCTTTGACCCTGCATGTCCCTACCAAGGAATTTCGTTGAACTCTTGGTTGTACAAGTGTCCGAGCTTAATCGGAAACTTGTTAGGCGTCCTACTTCGCTTTAGAGAAGAAGCAGCTGCGTTTGCTGGGGATATCTCGAAGATGTTCTTACAAGTCTTATTACCCGAAAGCGATTGTCAGGTCCATAGATTCTTGTGGAGGGATATGGAAACTTCTCGAGAACCATCAATCTATGTCCTCCTTCGAGTCACCTTTGGTGATAAACCATCCCCAGACATGGCGAGCTACGTGGTGTTAAAGATGGTCGAGGAACATCGAGAGACTGCTCCAGAGGCATCCGAAATTATCGAGCGTGACCGTTACGTGGACGACTGCTTCAGTCATGCTCGTCAAATAAAGACGCCATCCAGAGAATGACGGACGTAGAGGAAATCCTGAGTACCGGAAGTTTCCAAATTAAAGAGTGACATTGTTCTTCGAACGAGGTGCGAGACCAAGTATCTGAAAGAAACAAAACGACGTCCAAATCAAGTCCCGTTTCCCCCCAGTGACCAATGTTCCTAAGTCCAAGGAAAGATTGCCTGAAATTAGTCAAGTCGACTTAGATGGAGAACAAGGAATCAAAGCCCTAGGAGTTTTTTTGGAATCCACAAACGGACACTATTAATTTCGAAGTAAAATTAAGGCAAGCCGAGCTTTACACCAAACGAGTGATCTTGTCCAACATTTCAAGATTGTTCGATCCACTAGGTCTAGCATCAGTTGTCACGATTAAGGCGAGAATCGGACTCCAAGAGATTTGGAAGTCGAAGAAGAAACTTGGATGGGACGATCCATTGCCAAAAGAAGATCCAAGCAGCGTGGGGAAAGCTGTTCGCCGAGGTTGAACAATTGAAAACCGTACAGTTCCCACGATGCCTTCAACCACCATCAGTCGTTGGTTCGCCAGAGTTACATGTCTTCGCTGACGCCAGCATCCTCGCGTATGGAGCAGCAGCGTATCTCGTGTGATCCTCTACCGCGGGAGGGAAAGGCGTACGCCTCGTTTCTGCCAAAGCCAGAGTTGCTTCTTTGCGTCAAACGACTATTCCTCGACTAGAATTGATGGCAGCCCTGTTAGCCTCCAGATTAGCCAAGACCATCTATGACGAGTTTAAAATTAAACCTTCGAAGGTCATATTGCGGTCGGACTCCACGATTGTCCTCGCATGGCTACGTTCAGAATCTACCCTGCCCAAATGGTTTGTTGGCGTGCGCGTCGCGGAAATCCAAGCCTTCTGGGAATCTGTAATTTGGAGATATGTTCCAACAAACTTCAACCCAGCTGATGACCTTAGCCGTGGTATTTCCGTCCAGGAAATAAACGGACGTTGGATGAACGGCCCATTGTTCCTAAGAGAGAGTCCAGAAAAATGGCCTGCCGTAGTTACTGAAGTATTGCAAGAAATACCTGAAGTCAAAGTTAACAAACCCCTGTTTGTGTTACAACCCGTTGCAGGTACAATAGTCTCCGGTTATCTCGAACTCTCAGGGGAACGGGAAAAAGTTCGAGATAACCAGAGTTCGACTTAAGCGAAGATGCACCAAACTTCATATATTTTATGTAAATTAAATTATATTACAGCAGTATATACTTAGTTTTATTTTGCATTTAAAGTGGACGTTAAACAACAACGTACATAGCACAGTTTTGAGATTTCGTCACAGAAGCAGTTCAGAGTAATAACATGTTATATAACTAATAACAAAAGATGTTGCATTGTGATCTTCTACCGAAATTATGTCTTGGTTTGTCTTATTGGCCTGAGATCAAATTCACGCCGAAGACAAACGGAACAATTGTGACATTCTGATGGAGCTTAAATAAATACAAGTAGCGGACGAAACTCGAAAGCCCTGCAAATATAATTAATTGCATAAATAAAAGAGTGTTTCAGAGTTTGTAGCACCATTTTTTATCTGAACAAGCAACTTTTGAGACTTGTTCGAGATATAAAGGGTATTTTTGTACCAAGTGGAAAGAAAAATAGTTCGAGAAAAGCGGAGATTCGAGATAAGCGAGTTCGAGATAAACAGTAGTAAATAACAGAGAAAATACCAGTCAAATCCAAGGGAACGGGATTTGGTTCGAGATAAGTTTGGTTCGAGTCACAGCCTATTGCCTCCGATTCACCAACAACGCGAAGTCTTAAAATCGTGTACAGGGTCCACTCCTTCCTGCTGAAATAGAATCAGCCGAGCGCTATTGGGTCACCTCAGTTCAAGGCCAACTCGAAGGTTGGAAAGAGCATTTCAAAGATCTAGCCCCTTTTCAGAAAGACGGAATTATTCATGTTGGAGGAAGATTGACGCACTCACCCTTATCGTACGACGAAACCCACCCCATGCTTTTACCAGCAGACCATATCGTCTCGAAATTAATCGTCAAGGACTCCCACAACCGTGTATTTCATGCTGGTCGTGAACGCACCCTGTGCGAAACAAGACGAAAATTCTGGATCGTTCGTGGTAGAAATTTGGTAAAGAAGATTGTGAAAGATTGCGTCACATGTCGTAAGCTTCGGCAGGACCCCTATACCACAATCATGGCTGACCTACTCCCCAGACAGGTTAAAGTTGTTTTCTCCACCCTTCTCAGTTACCGGTGTAGATTTATTCGGCCCTTTTTTCCTCAAGTATGGCAGACACATAAAGTCAAGGCCTGGGGAGTTGTTTTCACCTGTGCAACGGTTCGCGCCATACACATAGAAATTGTCCAAGACCTGTCCACCGAGGACTTTCTCCATGCCCTACGACGCTTTGCAGCTCGCCACGGATGGCCCACCACCATTATCTCGGACAGTGGATCATCGTTTTTTTGGAGCTGAGAAGGAGTTACGAAAACTTTTTGAGACAGGAAGATGACAAATGGAAGATTTCGCGGTAAGCCACAAATTAAGATGGCTATTCAACACGCCTCGAAGCCCTCATCAAGGAGGAGTCTTCGAAAGTATGGTCAAACAGACGAAGGCTGCTTTGAAAGTGACAGTTGGTCAACAGACTTTGTCCTGGAACGAGATGTCAACCGTATTTCCGGAAGAGAAGTGCCTTGTCAACAGTCGTCCTCTTGGATACCCTTCCAACGACGCAAACGACCTTCAACCCGTGACACCCAACCACCTCATCCTTGGTCGTGCGACAGCTGATGTTCCTCAAGGTCCGTTTGCCGAAGTAAAGAGCATTCGTAAGAGGTTCGAATACATCCAGTCTTTGGTTCAGCAGTTCTGGAGTCGATTCCAGAAAGAATATTTCCAAACGTTAATGCGACGAACCAAGTGGAAACGCAAAGAGCGACAGTTCAAAATCGGTGATATAGTTCTAGTAGTCGACGACAGTCTCACCAGAGGAAAGTGGAGTCTGGCCCGAGTTACCGAAGTGTTTTCTGGCAAGGACGGTGTGATAAGAAACGTCAAATTGAAGACAAAGACCGGAGAGTACAAACGATCGGTGCAGAAATGTTGCCCGATTCTGGAAGAAGAGTTCTGATTGCGGCCCGGAGGGTTGTTTCGGACAGTCCATTACGAGCCGAACGTTATATAACTGTTTAATTAAATTTATTTGTTACCTTTAATACTTGATTTAATCTTGATTATACTTTGATTCAACTTGATTTAATTACGTAATAGGATATAGGTGGCGACTTGTAATTTGATTCTAGACAGTTTTGATATGATACGTGTATTAGGGGATAAACAGAGTTTTTTAGTTTGTGTCAGTCGACAACGTAAGAGTGCTGTTTCAAGCCGTAGAGACCCACTCTTCAGGTATTGTGATCTTTTGTAACCTTTCATGTAATCTATTCGTCAATCAATATTTAGTATGTAACCTAATCAAACGCAATCATTTTAGAATGTATTCAAAATATATTATGAAAATCTCTACGGCGTTGAACGTGGTTTTGCTTACTGGAAACAACATGGACGCGTGAACGAAGAAATTATAAAAGAAAAAGTGGTGCAGAGCCAATATTGGCATTTAAAGAGGGTTTAAGATTCCGAATGAGTAGACTTTCTCGTATTACTATTAATTACCTTGTACATCACAGTGGCTTTTTGGCCTATTTCTTCTGGTCTCGAGATCACACCAATCAAGTGATGATAAAATAACTGCTGATCTGACCTCTACGGTGGCCCATAGGGGACAACCAATTATTCAATAAAAAATAGAAAATTAAACTTAAAATGCATTGCTGCTGTAATTTCTTACAATGTTTATTGTTGCTGCAATCTTATAGTCCTGCCTGCTGCATATTTATTGTGACTAATTATTGCTGCATTTTTATAGAGTTGCTGCATTTTTACAAAGTTGCTGCATTTTTATTAAGTTGCTGTAATTTCATATCAAGATGCTGCATTTCCATATAAAGTTGCCGCATTTTTATAAAGTTGCTGCAATTTCATAAAGTTGCTGCATTTTCATGAAGTTGCAACATTTTTATAGAGTTGCTGCATTTTGATAAAATTGCTGCAATTATATATCAAGTTGCTGTATTTGTATAGAGTTGCAGCATTTTTATAGAGTTGCTGCATCTTTATAAAGTTGCCGCATCTTTATACATTTGCTGCATTTTTATAAAGTTGCTGTATTTCTTACATGAAGTATTGTCCATAAAAGTACCGCTGACCGGATGTGTATGTCGGTCAGTGAATGATCAATGATGTTTCGACTTTTCGTGCCATTTGCACGTCTTCGCTATATAAGAAACAAAAGACATGTTTTGCTTTGGTTGTGGTCAATCGTGCATAACAAACATCAAATTTTGCCATTATTGTGGAAAAAGTTTGTCATTTCTTCAAAATGAGAACAACAGTGTCAATACGATCCCGTCTCCGGTCCCAAGAACATCAACTGTGTCTAGCACTGGCAGTTCTAGCAGACGAAATGTATCCTCGTTCAATACATTTCGCGCGCGTAAGGAAGCAGAAAGATCAAGTTTCTTTAAGCCAATGGTCCAAAAGCGGCTAAGACGGAAGGGACATAGACTGCTCAAGTGAAAATTAATATTGGTATAATGGTGATGAAGGATGGGAAGTTGTCCATCAAAAGAGGTGCGACTTTACCGTTGAGTGGTGTGTCTCCTGCCATCGAGTGCGAACAACTGCTGGCTAAAGCAGTGGCGAAGCATGTTAGGTTTAATAACAACCTTATAAAAACAGGAGACGGGATCGTATTGACACTGTTGTTCTCATTTTGAAGAACTGACAAACTTTTTCCACAATGATGGCAAAATTTGGTGTTTGTTATGCACGATGGACTACAACCAAAGCAAAACATGTCTTTTTGTTTCTCATATTGCAAAGACGTGCAAATGGCACGAAAAGTCGAAAACATCATTGATCATTCACTGACCGACATATACATCCGGTCAGCGGTACTTTTATGGGCAATACTTTATGTAAGAAATGCAGCAACTTTATAAAAATGTAGCAACTCTATAAAAATGCAGCAACTTCATGAAAATGCAGCAACTTTATAAAAATGCAGCAACTTTATATGAAAATGCAGCAGCTTGATATGATAATTGCAGCAATTTTATAAAAATGTAGCAACTTTGTAAAGATGCAGCAACTCTATAAAAATGCAGCAACTTTATATGAAAATGCAGCAACAATTAGTCACAATAAATATCCAGCAGGCAGGACTATAGGATTGCAGCAGCAATAAACATTGTAAGAAATTGCAGCAGCAATGCATTTTAAGTTTAATTTTCTATTTTTTATTGAATAATTGGTTGTCCCCTATGGGCCACCGTACCTATGGGCCACCGTAGTTTTCTACATGTCTCTCTCTTCGGGGTCCTGACCACTACACCACCGTTATGTCCAAAATTCCGTAGAAAATAGTGTTCGACTTACCCGACGCTCTGCCTGAGATAAAATTGAAGGACAAGATGCCCATATTCCTGCAACAAACAAGTGCTGCGAGCACACAAATAACCACTTGAGCAAGTCTTCTTCGAACAAAATTTCGTAAAAAATTTCATAATAGATCAATACACTGTTTTCGATCAGTTAATATCCCCAGTGAGCCGATTGAAACTGTTTCCAAGATCTCTTTTGCTTCGCTTATAGATTTTTGGAGTTGCTTTGGTGGGCGTCACCAGTGTCTTCGTATTAAACCTAATTGGATTCAATCTCTTAAATTCATTTGGAAAAAGACACCATGCAAATGGTACAGCAGAAAAATATAAAGGCTCAAGAAACATCCCACATCTGAACTTACGTCTGACCTAGGGCTTATGTCAGTTGTCAGAAATGTTCTGACCGAGCAATTAGTTCTTATACATCGATTTTGCGACAAATGTACTTCTTCGATATTGCGTATCCTCGTTTACATCAAAACGTTCCGCCTCGGCAGGACGCACCATTATTTGCACAACTATATATGCTTAACTATGGTGATGTTACAAATAAAATTTCACCCGCAGTAGGATATTGAAATCTTCTTTCTTATTAGCATCATTATTATCATGCCTATTATGTTGTTGCCAACGTCATTCATTGTCACGTTTTCATGTCGATGATGAAGAAGATATTTTTGAATGAAGATTAGCCAAATTTCTTTGTCAAGTAGCTTTAGTTAAGATTAAGTTAGTAGCATGCGTGGAATAATCTTCGATTGAGGGTTTGCACGATAATCACTCCATTTGGTCCACCAACAAGTAAAAACTGGGGAAATGTTGACAACGAAGCAATTACATTCATTTTTCGGTCTACTAAACGTAGCAGCTTGCTACGTACTGTTACACGATGCAATTTTTAATGAAAACTTTTACGCAACGCCGTTGCGAGGCAGGTTTCATGACAAACTGCAACTTCTAATATCCTTATCTTGATTTATGAACCTTTGTCGCTTACCATTGCGGGACAGGTTTCCACCGTAAACTTCAACCTCATAAACCTGTTTCACGATGTTTCGTAATGCTTGGGCGATTGACAACCAGACTTTAGTGATCCCACAGGGTAATACCCTGGTGAGAAGAACATATGTATAGTGTGTTGTTTTCCAAAACCGCAGAGGAATAATATCTCAACGAACATGAAAATTCTAATAATTAAGAACAGGACACTGCGAGACTGAAAGGTACAATCATAACTGATGTGAAATGTAACCCTAGTCGACTGGCAGAATTTACAAAAAGGCACAAAGAGGAACAACAGCTTTGGGCATTGACATTGTCTAGAGGTACTAAACAATTGTTGATGATCTGAAAACGTTACTTCACACCTTCGGACGTCAAAGGCACGCGAAGTAAAAGATTCCACTAAAGCATCCACTAAAACATTGCAACTAGGTCTTTAAAATGGTCTGAAGGCCTTTTTGCAATTTTTTGAAACCTGTCTCGAGAAACAAGTGCGAAGTCGACGTCTGGTGCCTAGGTTTCTCGGTTCAAGTTTCGATGATCCTGTTAGACATTGCAACAATTTGTGAAGCCTGTCCGTCGTCGGCAATGAGTTGGGAGACAGGTTTCTTTTTTCGTTGCATCGGGAAACTCTAACTGTACAAGTTGCCTCCAAAAACGGCGACTTTTATGTATTTAAAGCGACTCATTTGATACCAACATTTGCAAACTTTAGAATGCGATATTCAACCCCTCCAAAGCTTTATTTAGTCAATACATACAGAATTAATAAGGTTCCCATGATCAATGTTTTTTCCGCAACATCTTGGATCACCGTGAAAGTAGAATGGCTTGTTATTACGCTAGGTTAGATGTTCATGCATTTGTGTCTGTTACAGATGTTCACAAATCTTCATTAAAAATAGTGGTACAGAGATAGATCTAAACTTATTGTATCAGATAGTGAGCCAAATTTATGGCGAAGAGAGATAATAGCAGATAACCGCATTTTGGAAGAATGATATTTGCAAAACGGTATTCCTTTCCGGCATGTTGCAGTAATAATATCGCCATGACGGTTGCTCAAGTGAGTTGTTTCTCGTCCGCACACACGATTAATTAACCACCTCCAGGTGATGAAAATTTACTAGAATAGACTAAGTAATAACAGCAGCTTTGCCCGATAGATTACTTCATGGAAATAATTTCAAGATATCTAGTATATGTTAAAATAATTGCGGTCATTACCGTATATAACATTTACAACAACAATTTAGCATACTAAATGCTGAACGCTAATCTAATTCATGTGGGAGCTTGGTAAATATTAGACGACCAACGAATGTTCGTCAAGCTCGTAATCTCAAAAAACGATTTGTGAACTCTAGACAAGAATCGAGGATACGAGCTTGACGAACGCTCTTTGGTCGTCGAATGATTTAACAATAAAATTTCCCCTTTTGCCTTCTTTAGAAAGATCCGTCAAGATCTAGCCAGGGAGGTAAAGAAAATCTTTCAATTTTAATGATTTTGCTTTCAGTTTCTCATTTTCATTTTCCCAATTAGTCTTCAAAATGCTCATGCACGTTTAACCCTTTATCGGGCAAGTTTTCAGGAGGTCTTCCCTTGACGAGTAAAATCGTCTGGCGTTAGGCAGAGTAAAATTAATATGTTGCCATTTGGCAACAGTGCCAAGTAATGAGTTAAGGTGATAGTTTTAAAAAGTAATGGAATGGAATACGAAAAATTAACATTACAAGCGTCAATGTTAATATACTGGTAATTATAAGTGTACGATTTTTCAGGGAGAGCTGTCAAAAAAAATTTCCCTGATCCTATTATCAAAAAAAAACCCTTACGACGATATATACGTGTTGTCCGAATTTCAGAATCGTTAAGCTTAAATAACGTCCTTATACCCATTTTTCTTCGATGTTGGCGGGGGCTACAATTTTATTTGGAGTGATTTTGACGAGTGCTTCCTAAAGAAGCATTTGTATTCCGGAAGGAGTTATACCAAAATAATCATACTTTGATAACCATAATATGTTTGTTCATTTCTCTATAAATTTTTTCATAACAGGGGTCTAGATTTGTAGGATAGCGATGGAGTTAAAAAATTTAGCATTCAAAACAATTTTGGTTGACTACCGAGGATGATACGTCTGGGTTTGTTTTTTGACTTGCTAAACGCTCAGCTTTCAGCTTCTGAAACGACTGGTATCTCGGTATAACACTTGACGTTTTCGTACGGAAACGGCTGACCAAGGTCGTAAACCTTGAATTCCAATCCTCGACCCTCTTAAGGATAACATTTGGTCCTGTGTAGTCGCTGTTTTTAAATTCGGCCAAATTCGTCAAAAAGCAGTTTATGGGGAAGTTATCCCGCCCCGCAATAAAAATTCCTCGGATGCAACTGAATGGGAGGGAAATACCTCCCCGTCACAATGATAATAAATAACCCTGAGCATTTTTAGCTGGGTTAACATTAGAAGAGCAAGCGCTAGTGCCCTTATCAGCACAAGAATAGCAACAAGGGGTATGTAAGCTACTTAAGCTGGTACAAGAACAAGATAAATAAAAGTTTTGCCGTTTGTTATGCTTGCACTTGAGCTTCCTGTTCAGTAATTCAGTTTAAAAGGGCTTAAATACTAATGGAAAGAAATGTAACAATATAGAGCTTGTTTATACCTGTATCATAAGCACGTGATCGCCTCTTCTGACCGTCGAGGAACAACGACAAATTGGTTCTTGATTATAAAAAAAAGTAACTAAACGAAGACATATTCTCAATAGCGTAATATGGTGTTAGCAGTATAAACAACCCGCAACTGCATGTAACTTTTGTAGCCGCCATGTTTGGACTTGTGACGTCATAAGTAAGAGACGACCTCTGGGCTTCATCAACAAAGTATAGCACAGGCCACGAGGTAATGCAAAGAGGTAATTATATCGCATTTTGAATACGTTCCTTTTGAACAACTTTCTTTCAGTTATACATTTGATGTTCTTGAGCCCTATCTACCCATGGAAAGAACGCACACCGAAGACATGACTCGAGATTGCATTATTGAGAGTTATTTTAACCTCGGATATCAATATTCTGAGTTCCTTACTTTTCTTATTTCATGTCATGGAATCAACATCTCACTTCGACAATTAAAAAGAATCTCGAAATAAACGAGGACTTCGCCGAAGAAAATACTGGAGTAACGTAGAAAATATAATAAATGCAGTTGAGAGAGAGATTCAGAGAAGCGGTTCTTGCATTAGCTATGGTTCAATGTGGCAGAAAATTACGATGTGATCAAAGTCTAGTTGTTAGTCAGAACGCTGTGCGACAGACCTCAAGACTTATTGATCCCGAAGGTGTAAACCAACAAAGAAAGCTTCGATTACAATGAAGGAAACATAAAGCTAACGGGACAAACTACCGTTGGCCTGTTGATGGCTACGACAAACTAAAGCAATCCGGCTTCTGTATATACAGATGTATCGACGGATACAGCTGGCGGGATATTATGTGGCTCACAGGTTCGTCACACAAACAACGACCCACGCGTTAGACGGCTAGCGAACGTTCATCAAGCTCGTTATCTCAGAAAAACGATTTCTGAACCTTAGTCGGGAATCGAACCCGCAACCTTCTGATGGCCGTTGGGAAGCTCTAACGATTGAGGAACCAAGACTCAGATGGTCAGCTAAGGTATGCTTGCACTTGCGTCTCACCAGTCATCAGAGGGTTACGGGTTTGATTTCCGTCTAGGACTCAGAAATCTCTTTTTTGAGATAACGAGCTTGACGAACGTTCGCTAGTCGTCTGATATATATCAAGCTCCTTCATGAACCAAATTTGTGCTCAGCATTTGGTATTTCAATCATTTTTATTTATCTATTTAGTCAGCACATATGACAAACCAGTACCTTACCTTGCTATTTGAATCTTGGTAGCTCAATGATTAGAAGGTCTCAGCGGTCATCAGAAGGTTGTGGGTTCTATTTTCTTCTAAGGCTCAGAAATGGTTTTTCTGAGATAACGAGCTTCACGAACGTCTACAAGTCGTCTGATATACACCAAGCTCCCACATGAACCAAATTTGTGTTCAGCAGTTAGCATTTCAATCATTATTATCATATCGTGACATCCGTTTAGGGAGTATATAAATGAACCTGCAACTTGGCTGACCATTTGAGTTTTGGTAGCTCAAAGGTTAGAGCGTCTCACCGGTCATCAGATGGTTGCGGGTTCAATTGCCGTCCAGGGCTCAGAAGTTATTTTTAATTCTGAGATAATGAGTCTGACGAACATTCGCTAGTCGTCTGATATATACCAAGTTCCCATAGCAACCAAATTTTTTTTGAGCATTTAGTATGACCTACGCGTTGTTGGAAAATATTTTATTGATTGCATGAGGCAAGTTGGAGGAACTCGGCATCAATAGTGCGAGCTGATCGTGGCATAGAGAATGTTAAAGTTGCTGGTATTCAGCGCTTCTTCAGACTCAATGATATTGACGGTCTTTCAAGAAATTGCAGTTTTCTGTGTGGGAAATCTGTATCCGATCACAAGATTGAGACGTGTTGGTCTCAACTACGTAAGGGTTGTGTTAAATGGTAGATTAACTATTTTAAAGATCTGATGGATAGTGGTTTGTACCGCGATGCTAATACCATAAACGTACAGTGTTTGGAGTTCTGTTACATGCACGTAATACGAAATGAGCTTCATAGAGTAACAAGATTGTAGAACTCAATTCAATTAAACTTTACTTATCGAGGGTAACACATAATAGTTTCACACCTAATAAACTAGTGGCCCTTCTAAAAATAACTCAGTAAGATAAGCGATTACAAGGTTGGTTATAACAATAATTACAATGTATAAATGTCAAAGTACAATGATTATATTCGAGCAAAAAGATTAAACGACCATACACTGTAATCTAAAAGTAACCACCGAAAAAAGAATAAAAACCCAATCTTTGAGTTGACTTAATATCTTAAAATGTTTATATAACGCATTTTTAAAAATGTTTATAGATTCTGAGGTACGTAGCGTATGGGGAGGTGATTCCACCATTCTTTAACTCTATTATGCCTCGGTGGCAAAATAGTATATTTAGCACTGCAGGTATTTCTATTATGCTGTCCACTGTTAAACTTTAATAACTCATTAATATAATCAGGACAAGAACCAACTGTTCCTTTATACGCCAAGAGGCATCGTTTGATATCAGCCCCAATATAGCATCATGTGCATTAACAATAACTGGCACGACGTTTTTGTGGCCTAAATATCCTGTTCATGTTCTCCTTGCTGCAACAACTTGTCCATGTTACACTGCTATAAAGCAACAGTAGCTTTACCACAGAATTATAATATAATACACGTTCTGCTGTAGGCAAATATGTCTTAATTTTGTTTAGTATATCGATGTGCTTAGATATTTTTTTACACAAAAACTCAATATGAGCATCAAAATTCCGTTGTTCATCCACTGTCAGCGGCTTAACGTGCTCAACTTGCTTTAGCGTGATTCCTTGTAACTGTTTCTCGAGTCTACGGTCGTCATAACACAGACGATTCGGTAGGCACGAGATGTCAATAAATATTGTCTTCGTCTTAACACATTTAAGAGGAAGCTGACTCTGAATTCTCGTTACATTAGACCATCGATCAGCAAGGACTTCCCACCAAGTAAACAAGATATTCTGGACTTTCTCTCTTCGACATCCATGGAGAATGCAGAGAACTGCACGCACCGTTGACACAAATAAATTTGAAGATCTATGCTGTACAGTTGTTACCCCAGCTGACGCATTCATGCAGTTGACCCGTCAAGCTACAGTGATTATGAATGAGCAAGCCCTTAATCAGCCCAAGTCACCAGAAACAGCCGAAGACTTGTGCATAAAAATGTTGTTGGAAATCGAAGGCATTGAGTTCTAACTCTTGTTTTCGTGGCAGTGAAAAGCTGAAATTTTTCATGTGTAAAATAAAGGAATGTAAGAACATTGTTTCAGTTCTAAATGTATGATCAGCTAGATCAGAAATTCCCAAATTAGGGGCTACAATACCACAATGAGGTTATCAAACAAACTCTTTAATAGTATAGTATTGTGATCGTGAAAAATTAGTTTGAAACCAAATGTAGGATCGTTTAAATTAAATATATGCTCTAGCAAGCAAGAGCCAGGCGAGAGTCGTAATCTTAGAACAAATATAAGTGCCCAGCACAAAACACGGAAAAAAGCCTTGATTAAATAAAAATAAGTTTTATTAAGCGGACTAACGTTTCGTCGCGTCACGCAACATCATCAAAGTGAAGAAAAAATAACAGATTATAATGAATAAATGGATAGTTTACAAGTATTACATTACTGGATGTGGAGAAGACTGAAATATGTAAGGAGAACTAAAACCGAAAAAGAGGAATTAACCTAAGGTTGCCATTTAAAGAATGTTTAAGCTTACAAACTAAAAGGCTTTCTACTGTCAAAAGTTCAGAGGTTGAACAGGAGGAAGATAGAATTTTAAAATCATCAAGAGATGCAGTGCGGCCAGTTTTGGAAAGATGTGACAAAACACTAGGCGATGACGGATTAACACATTTTTTACCAATAAGGATAGAGATCCCTAAATGGAGATCCCTCAATATTTTCATTTTTTTATGGGAATGCGTCGTCTTTCCAAGCAATAGTGACGGCCATATTATGCAAATTCGTTCACCCTTCCCGTCAAATGCTCCACTTGATCTTTTAGTTTTTGAGTATAAACTGACTACTTTGCAGCGGTTCTTAAACCAGCGTTTCGGTTTCTAACAGGGTAGAGTACTTTAGTTAATAGGACTCCAAGTGTGTTCCAAGTTCTGACATGGTTGCGATGGTCCTACTATTTATCTACATATATATACATACGAACGCAATGCGAGATTTTGAACGCCTTTTCATCTCGCGAGTAAATGAACCAACGCAGGTCAAGATTAGTTCCCTTGCACAATCGGGGTTTTCAATGGCCACACTTTTGCAACTGTTTTTATGGGCATATATGGAACAACCATTAAAGAACATGTGGATGAGCTAGTCAAGCAAGCCGTGATTGAGCAGGTGGAATGTTTGATACAGTAGGTCAGTGTGATCGTGGTTACTAGAAAAAGCAATGGGAAAATTACGACTGTGTCTAGACCCGCAATCTCTCAAGAAAACCCTGAAGAAATGTCACCACCCGATACAAAACAACGAAGATGTACTCCCGGAACTAATTCACGCCAGACTATTTACCAAAGTTGACTACCGGAATAGCTACTGATAAAATAAATAAGACAAAAAATCATCCTTACTAACAACATTTAACACCTCATCTGGTAGATACAAATAGAGACAAATGCTTTTTGGGATTTCCCAGCCGGAGTAATTTTCCAGCAACGCCTAGACGAAGCCATCGACGATCTAGAGGGTGTTAGAACTGTGGCAGATGATATTCAGGTCATTGGAAACGCAACGGCAATGGAGGAAGCTGTTGCTGACCATGATCAAAAGTTCAAGAAGTTGCTTGACCGCTGCAAGTGCAACCAGATAAAGCTCAACAGCTACAAAATTTAATTAAAAAAGACATCAATGCCTTACGTGGGACATGTCCTGACATCAGATGGAGTTAAAGCCGACCTATCCAACATCCAAGCCATCCAACAAATGAAACAACCTGTATAGGTGCGTGACGACCTATATGCTTTCAGCGAAATGTTTGAAGGATTTTCGACCCAAATGTGACGACTAATTCTGATTTTAAAAAAACGCCGTTTTATTCTAACAAAATATTAACAAGTACAAGATGACATTTACAAAAGGCAAGTAATTACAAGTGAAATACACTTCACTATATATACGTCAGACAGATGATATAAAGTTCTTATTGAGTGTCGATATTCCAGATAAGTTACAATAATGATAGATATAGACAAAGTTAAATCGATGAACAAACATACAAAGCAAACAGGTTCGCTTGAGCAAACACGTTTACCGGACGTCCTAACAGCTCAACAAACCGCTGATCAAAGATGATGAGGCGTCGCCTCCACATACTCCCCCTTTTGAACGGTATCCTACAAATCGTTCAAAAGTTTATGTATTCCTTCAAGTAGCCTCTTCCAACAAACATAATTTTGTGATTGATCATACAAAGATTGACGTCTTCGTCTTTGGCGGTCCGAACCAATCCATCGTCTTCAACGAATACTTTGATTACTCTTCCCAGGGGCCTATTGTCCTCCAGACAAGGTCGTATCTACAATGAGGACAAGGTCACCCCCTGCAAGGTTGCGTTTCTTCAAGATCCGCTTTTTTCTTTCTTGTAACAAGGGAAGATATTCGCGAATTCGTCTCATCCAGATATGGTCGGAAAGGACTTGTGCTCTACGCCATTGCTCACGCGAGCATATCTCTGAATCACCAGACAGATCAGGAGGTAACGCCAGACTCTGTCGTTGCTGCAAAAGATGGCTTGGTGTGATCAGTTTGCAGTCTGTCGGATCTTCGCTACTTGGCGTAATTGAAAAATTACTCTGGTCATTCGATACCAGTCCTGGGAGAAACCACTGTTCACGTTCAGTATAACACACAAGAGGCTACTACAAGAGGCAAGAGGCAGCAGCACCAGCAATATTTCAGCAGATTATTGACAAGATGTTAGAAGATCTAAGTCATACAGGAGGGATATTAAACGACTTAATTGTCACTGGTGAGGATGATACCCAGCATGTTACGAACTTGCATAGAACACTTAAGAAATTTGAAGATTCTGGAGCAAAGTTGAAGAAGTCAAAGTGTGTTATCATGCAGC
>JBAHVQ010182241.1:0-16139 GCA_036872915.1 Nanipora kamurai | reverse complement strand
GGACCTCTAGGGATAACAGCGTAGTTTAGCTGATAGGGTTATCCAGTATAAATAAAGGAACTTTACTTTACTTACTTACTTTACTTTATGTAATATTTAAAACACGAGTAGGAGTGTTTTACTTTTAGATCTGATAGAACACGCACTACGAGTTTTTTGAATAACTTCAAAAACAGCCTCTTTATCCGCTAAATGACGAAGAAAGTTTGTGAATCAATGCTTTCCAAGCCGAGGTTTTTTTCGACGAGAAAAACCAGTGTGTCTTCATGATCTATAAAGATACGACACGGTAAAGGTTTTTCTTAATGTTTTTGTCATAAATTATTAATGAGTGAATGAAGTTAGGATAAAAACTTACAGGCTAATACTATCTAATTTAACATCAGTTACTTGACATCTCGTCGAAAGGCAAAGTCCTTGAGTAGGTTACAAGAAGCGGAGCCCGGAGTTATCGCAAAAAATCAGACTAGAAAAAAGCCCCTTCAGTCTTTCTGCGGATTAAGAAGTAAAATTTTCCAACAAAGTATAAAAATGTTAAAAACTGAGTAGAAGAAACGAATTTCTTCTCCCAATTACTAGGTTTTCTACCCTCCGCTTCCATATCTCTGTTGTTATACAGAATCAGCTAAATATTCACGTATGACGTGTTTTTTCACGTCTGCCACAACTGCCACACTCGAGTCACTCGATTATCAGACCCCCAGGAATGGCTCTCATATTACTCATTAAAAAGTTGATGATGTTCTAAAATCTACTTAAAGGTTAATATTACCTACATCTTTATTAACGGGTTTCACTGATGGGAAGTTTTTACGCCAGGTGATTTGTAATACAAATTATTGCACTACTTCTGCTGTTTCACGCAAAGTTTGCCTGCGGTTGACAAGCATCTTCTGTGTGTTCAGTAATCATGGGCAACGGTCTTTAAAAAATTGATCTACCGTCTGCTCAAGTCACTCGATCTAATAGGTTTGATTGCAGATAAATTATAACTCAGCCGTTGAAACAGTCCCTGCGTTACCAATGTTGGTCCGTCTTCCGTTGAGGCTTGCTTATCGGATTCACCGTTGGTTATCAATATGGAAAGCTCAATCCACACTGTTTCTTTTATCTTAGGGAACTTATTTTCGTCAGGTAAGGCAACGGGATAGATGAACAGTGTCACGTCCTTTTTTGTACCCTTGAACTTGTTTTTGTCAAAGACGTCCTCTGGCGAGTCTGGGAAGGCGCCCGCTGGACCATGGACCCCGTCCCCAAAGGTACCAAGTAAACAAATCAATTTTTAAATTTACTCAAAAACTTCTCCAACAAAGGTCATAACAGAAAGACAGACAGACATGGAAATGTACTCAGGAACCTCCTCCTTAGCGTGGATGAGAATAAGGACGAAGATATTTGTTATAAACAAGCCATTTATGTCCCATATAAATCATTTTCGGTGAGGCCTTGTGAAACTTAATCAAATACTTTAGAAACAGTGCGATATAAGAATAGAATATCCATACATGGTTTAAATAAATTTACAAGTAATAGAGAAATTTTGCCGGTCTGTGTGTATCTATCTGAAAAATTTTCGTGCTTATATTTATGCAGACATGAAAGATCCCAGTTACCTTCAAACTGGTCGTTCCAACAACTAACTTAGTATTAGACACGTCGTTGTTGACCACTCATGGCAAATGTTTGTTGAGGTTTTTAAGCGTTATTAAAATATACACCATTAAAACAGATAAAACGATTAAGTTAATCTTTATTAGATTTTTATAACGTTTCCAGTTCGATTGATTTAGAACCTCAGACGCTAAAGAGACTTGTGGATTGTCTAGAATAATTTAGCAGCTTTAAGCCGCCGATACATGCTACAATTTTTTCTCGCGCCGGCAACGCAGTTTCAGATTTTTGTTCAGCTAAAATTTGGAACGTCTATCATATAAAGAACGTTTGAGATAAAAGTAAAAGAATACACATCTAACAATATAACTAGATAGTCAGGAGTGGATAGTTGGCTCAGTAGTCAGAACAGGATTATGGCATTGCAAGTAAACGTGGGTAATAAACGCTGCATCAGTCAATAATAATTCATCACATGGTCAATGTGGTCGGACTAAGGAAATGTTTCTGCTACCTTTACGACAAGACGTTTAAGTGTATTGACACATTCGAGTATCGTATCAAAATTGTTCGACCACTATCTTTACGGGAATTTTAGTTTTTGAACTTTCAGGAACCATAAACTTTAACTAACTTATATTCAAGGCCAGAGAGCGTTCCTACGCTCTTACGCTGATGTCCGCAAAATTTGACCCGCTGGCTCCTTTTACATGACATAATGCGCGTCATCAGGAAGGATGACGTTTGTCGATGTATGCAAGCGGTTACGTTTTTTGTCATGGAAGCCGTCACTGTATCTGTTTTTGTGTCTTGGAACTTTAGACGTGCATTGTGGGAATATTCAAAATTTTAGATGAAGAATACTGTATATAAGGATTTTCATTTCTTCCTCCAAACGCCGTAAAGGTTTCCAGCTGTATCCCGTGACTTGCATGTGAACGTGACATAACTCATTGCGGAGTACTCAATTTAGAGAGCAGTAAGAGCAAGGGGATGACAGTTTTTGTTTGAAGTACACACATTCTTCAGCTTTATTCGTAATGTGACTGTTAATGTCATTTTGTTTTTCATGTCTAAGGATATCCTTGGAATCCTTGGAAATTTGTTTGATTAATAGGATTTACCAGCAATTTTTAAATCTTTCAATTCAACTTTCGCTGCCCGGTTTGAACGAGGGTTCCCAGCCGAGTCTCATGACTCCCATTTGACCTTGACGTTACGACTCTACAAACACCCGAGTGTTCACGGAGGAAGGCAAAAGAGGATATTATTTTGGGTTGGACGTATGCAAAACTTTAACTTTGCTCTCATTCACACCTTGCTGCAGTTCTGTTTTTCCTTTTATTTTGGGAAAGCTTGACAGTTTGGTTGAATTCTAGCATTTCATTCTAGTAGTTTATAAAATTTCAAACCGGTAACACAACTTCCAAATTAGACCTCTCCAATCCTTGCCCTGGACTGAACGAGACATTTTATGACGTGAGTCTCGTGATTGTTATGTAACCGTCCTGTTACTACTGAATTTAGGGGACAATGAAGGCAACACAATAATTTGGTGCAAAGTTTACTGTAGCTCAATTTCTAGTGTCTTGGGAATTCTTGGTAGTATATTTGAATAACGTGTCATCTAGAGAAATTCAAGAGATTAGAAATTGAACGCCCCCGTTCTACTCCGGATTAAACTAGGCGTTTCTAGAGGTGAAGCCCATGATTCTGATGGAAGCATGTCGTCAAGACTAAAAATAGGGAATAAGAAGGGAAGAAAAAATAATGTTGGTTTAAAATAAACAACCCCCATAACTGTAGCACCATTTTTCGTATTTAGTTTTGAGAGGTCTTGGGAGCTCTTACCAATGCATCAAAAAGGGTTACAATCTTGAGAATCTCCAAATTTCAGACTGGTAAAGGTTTGTCCACTGCCCCATCACTCATTAAAGGAGGTGTTCCCTGGTGTGTGTCCCATGACCCTCATAACACCATGTCGTTGGTACAAAAGTTTGGAAACACGACAAAAAGACAAAAAGGGGATACTTTCGGTTGAAAGCAGGTGCTACTGTTAGTGCAGTTCTATTTTTTCGTCCCGGAGGAATTCCTGAAAGGTTTTGAATAATTAACTGTACAAACTTGGTAATTTCCGAACAGCCTGGTAAATCTATACCCCGGCCAAGAGAGAACAGAGAGAAAGTTCAACTGGAGCGAGGAGATTGAAATTGATTGCTTTGATTTATTTCTTATTGTCAAGTAACAGTAACATGGACGCACCACTGACATCGCGTACATCACTTGTGCAAAGTGCTTCTTTAACCCTCCGAGAGGGACACGTGAAGTTAAGGGCCACTGTTTTGATGGCTACGCTAATAGCGTGTCTGGGAGCTATTAGTTTTGGATTTGCGATGGGATATACTTCACCAGCTGATGAGGAGCTGCGGCAGAAGCTTGGTTTAGGTGATGATGCGATTTCATGGTTTGGGGTAAGTAGTTTGGTACACCTCATCCTGAAGATTGTTTAATTACTTAGACACATGGAAGGAAAATGATAAACGAGGCATGTCTTAATACCCAGATCAACAACCAGCGTAGACTGAACCAACTTTTGTCTCCATTTTTCCTTGTAATACTGACTAGTTTCAAGCACTCGTTAAAACTGGTTCAGACCATCCGATTTGACGTACCATCGAATCCAGTTTTACTAAGGACCTGTCGGATGTCAGCTCGTATGATCCGATTTACTGGATCCGATCTCTGGGAGAACTTCTTACCTGCGTGATTAACGTATAACGTTGTTGCTTCTGATGTATATGATTACCTCGCGAGGGTTTTAACAAGCGAGTTGTTGTACCCTTGATACGATTGTACACACCAGGACAAACAATCAAATGCGACAATTGCGTTGTGATTTGTTATATTCGACTTGAGAAAGGCCACTGTAAGCATAGTGTTCAACGAAATGCGGTCACCTGGAACAGCTTCCAAAGGCATTTTATCTCACATCAGAACAAACCGAAGGGCGTTAGAAAAACCTTTGGTTTTCCAAGTGCTCTTTTCGCTTTTTTACATCCTTATCAAACACGTCTTAAACCGTCTTATGGTTTTTCTACGTACGTATTACGTGTGGAAAAGTTGAAATCCGTTCATTCTTCACGTATATAAGCCCTACATCGATAAATATACACTTATTCAAATGCATTACCAAACGCTGTGTTTTCCGTATACGTAGAAAAACGCATCAGTGGAAATGAGCCTTTACTCGTGTGGACGAAATGTGAACATTCGTGAAGCCCATGTCCTCAGAAAAAACAATTTCTGAGGCGGGAATCGATCGAACACGCAACCTTCTGATGACCGGTGAGACGCTCTTGCTATTGAGCTATCAGGCCTCAGAAGGTGAGCTAAGTTGGCGCGTCTGATATGTGCTGCCCAAGCGGAAGTCAAGATATGATGATGATGATGGGAATGACCTAAACGTTCGTCAAGCTCATGTTCTCAGAAGAACGATTTCTGAGGCCCATACGAGAATCAAAACCGCAACCTTCTGACGATCTGTGGCTTCCGCCTAGCAGCATATATGACTAACCAGCACCTTAGCTCACCATCACAATTTTGGTAGCTCAATGGTTACACCTGTCTTCCTCATCATAAGGATACGAGTTCGATGCACATCTGGGGCTCCAAAATCGTTTTACTATGGAAACGGGCTTGACGATTGTTCACATGTCGTCTGGAATCTTATGTTCTGCCTTAAAAGATATCTGCATCGAAGCGGTTTCATTGGCGGTATCACACAGTGCACGTATCTCTCAATGGGAATGGCCTGAATGTTTAACACGAATATGTACGCAAATGTCAGAAGGATGAAGGTTCGATTTTCGTCTGGGGCTCCGAAATCGTTTTGTTTTGAGGTCGAAGAACGTTCGTATGTCCTCTGCAGTAAGACCAAACTCCCACATGCACTCATTGGTAACATTCAGGACGCTCGACTCGTGTTTGTGATATTCCTTAAACACTTTGTCTGAACTTAAATATTTTTAAAATTGAGAGAATAATCTAAAATCTACTTGACAACATCGGAGTACAGTGTTGCATTTCGCGTTACTTTAGGTAGAAGTTTTCCGGATTGCCATGTTACGTAAAAGGTTACAGAGTTTCAGAAGTGAGTGAATAATCTAGAATCTAGTTGACAACATCAGAAATACAATCTTAACGATCTCGTATTTCGCTGTACGGCGGGGTCCCGATCAGCTTGTCTGTAACCTACAAACAGTAAATCGTCATTACAAACACGAAAGATTAAACTGTTTGTCTGGACTTTTATTCTTATTTAGAATTGAGTGAATAATCTAAAATCTACTTAACAACATCAGGAATACAATCTTGCTGATGTCGTATTTAGCTGTTCGTGAGAGGTGGATGCAAGCCGCTCCCCATCAGCCTGTTACATAACAAGGTTACAGACAGAAAAATAGTGAATATACGTAGAGACTTAAGAGACTTGAAGAGAAAGTATTAAATTTCCATTGAGACTGGGTTTACACACTGCGATTAATTGGGTCGATTTCTGCCTTAGATGCATGTTAAACTAAAGTGAGAAGTCATCAGCACCTGCTTTTTATTAATTACCATGGACCTAAATCAGAAATCGGCCCGACTAATCGCAGTATTAACGTACCTTAAGTAAAAATTAAATAAATAAACTTATATTCTGTCCTCTTCTGTAAAGTATTTACTTGAGGTTTTCGGACTGACAAGCGACGGAGGGGCGGGTCCATGAGGAAAAACCCGAGGGCAAATACTTTCTTGTGCAGAGCGAACAAACAAGGTTAATACGGAATTGATTATATGGTTTTTAGTTAGTTTTTATCCCTTCAACGATCTAGTAAACGCAAAAAACCATGGAAACATTCTGCCAAACCTTTTGGTGCTACGCGCGCCAAAATGGACTTTTTTGGTAGAATATTTTCCGTAGATTTCAAAAATATTACTTTGGAGTCAAAATTCGAACAAGAAACGAGAGAAAATGGCAAACGTTGAAGAAGGACCCTGGTGTCCTACCTAGAGGACATTGAGATTTAAAGGGTTAACTGATTTTAACCTTACTTTTGTTTCCCAAGATGATGGTATAGGATTACTCTTACTGACTTGTTTTCACTGATGAATTGTCTGTAAAGTAAGTGGACGTCCTCTAATTTTCCTCTAATACAAAAAAAATAAACTATAGTATGTTACATTATGATATCTAACAATTAGATTATGAGCTCAAAATTTCTGACATGACAGTTGGTGAGGACGAAGTCCCAATCTACTATTATCTCATAGAAATCGAGTGCGACTAATCTAATTGTTTTAGCAGAAATTAATTCATTTTTGATATTTTTTTAAACTTGTTATGAAAAACTTGGTATAAAGATTATTTTTTGCCGAAAAACTTGGCCTTATTTCGTTAATCGCCGCTACTCGACATATCCATCGAGCAATAGATGTCGAGTAGCATAGCCAATCAGATTGTTACGTTTGCATTAGACTACTAGTTAGTTTTTACTAAATATTATTATAATAGTATGATATATAATATTATGGTATATAATATTATGATATACAACATTGTGATATATAATATTATGATATACAATATTGTGATACATAATATCATGATGTATAATATTATGATACATAATATTATGATATATAATATTATGATGTATAATACTGATATATAATATTATAATATATAATATTATGATATATAATATTATGATATATAATATTGTGATATATAATATTATGATATATAATATTGAGATATATAATATTGTGATATATAATACTATGACATATAATGTTGTGATATATAATATTGTTTAATACGGAACGCGAGCTCATTTCATGTGGGAGCTTGGTAAATCTCAGACGACTAGTGGGCGTTCGTCAAGCTCCTTCTCTCAGAAAAACGATTTGAGATGTACCAAGCTCCCACATGAACTGAGCTCGTGTTCAGTATTAAATACATCATCACTATCATATCGTGACTTCCGCTTAGGCAGTACATGTGATGAAGCTGCACCCTAGCTCACCATCTGAGTCGTTGTAGCTCAATGGTTAGAGCATCTCACCGGTTATCAGAAGGTTGCTGTTTCGATTCCCGTCTGGGGCTCAGAAGTTGTTTTTCTGAGAGAAAGAGCTTGACGAACGTCCACCAGTCGTCTGGTTCTAATATTGCCAATCACACTTGGAAGTATAATCATAAGATAGATTTTGACAGGGCACACCATCCAACTCGAAAACCTTAGAGTCTTGTAATAACTGGAGACCGCTTCCGGCACAATATTCTATTCTTTTAACGAAACTGATAATACCGCCATTAATTATATATATTAATATCCGACAAATTTTGACTGAGATGGTGTAACGTTTAACCTAACACTAACAAAAACAACAGCAAAAAAACAAAGTAGGATAGAAGACAAAAACTAAAGGGAAGAAAGAGTAGATCGGTCGTACCATTGATGGTACGAACCCAGTGGTACGAGTGTCATACATGCAGCATTTTTCTACCTACCAGTAGAATAATTTTCACTCTGTTTTACCCAAAACTCAAAGTTTACCCAAACAACTCTTTTATTTTATCGAAGTATTTGCTAAAATGTGGAAGGGTGTTGCACCTTCTCATTCCCCATACCTCTCGCCAATGGTCATAGCTCTTAATATACTAAGAAAGTATAAGTCCTCGCCACAGAATAGTCAGGAATCGAGCTAGAGTTAATCCTGACAGGATTGAATAAGATTATTCCGGATAGAATAATCCTATTATTCAGCATAAAAAAGCTATTATTTTCCTCTGCTCCTTTCCTCTTCTCTTTCTCTTCACCTCCTTACCTCCTCACCTTCCCACCTCGTCAAAGGGACAATGAGTTAACTACACCAGAGTCTTAGGGAGTTTGGTCCACCCGCACGCGTGCTCTTATCTTTAGGATGGTGTTACATGTCCCTATGTAGTCGAAAGACAATGAAGTTGCCTTCATTCCAAGTGGGGGCCATCTTTTTGCCTACAATAACGATATCACGCAGAATCGAAAACACTAAAAAAACTACAAACTTAATCGGTAATTAAAGGGTGAGTATGCTTGTACAATTTGCTTGACAAATGTTTATGTGAATAATTATTCACTTTTTCGTGAGGCCTAAAGGTCCTTTTTCTAATATAGCGGCTATGTAGGTCACTCGACACCGTTGTTACAAAAGCCTTGATATAAAAAGATTCAAATTAAGCAAATTCTCTTGAATGTCTATTTTCATGCTTACATGGCTTGAAGCCTTGTAGCAAGGACGTTGAATAAAGAACGGCACCGTATTTGATGAACCGCAAATCTGAGACCATCGAGCGTTTTTGAACTACTGGGAATATTTGGCATTAACACTCAGTAAATGAAATGATATCGATGTAGGTGAAGGAAATTTTCGAATGATATATTTTTGAGACCCAACCGGGACCAGTTGCGAAAATGCCACTCTTGGCTCTCCGGCTGGGAATCGAACCCGCGATCCTGAAAATCTAGTGCAGTGCTCTGCCAACTGAGCTACGAAGGCCGTTGCCGAGAGCGTGGTTACGAATTCTGGTATATATATCGATGGGAATGCCGGTGAAGTGAAGTGAAGTGTATATTCCACGAAAATATCCTTCACCTTACATCAATATAATTTCTTTAAACTACTAGGCCTTAATGGTGTGCCATTATGAATTTCAGCGTTTGTTTGTTTTAGTCCTTATTTTCCCTTGGTGCGATGGCAAGTATTTCTGGAAGCTATTTCATTGACAAGTTTGGAAGAAAGTTTACTGTAATGTTGTGCTCTGTTCCATTGGTCATTGGATGGGTGATGATTGCTGGGACAATGAATAGCGGTCTTCTTTATCTTGGAAGAATAGTAACAGGCTTGGCGGTAGGAGTTATGTCTGTTACTGTGCCGGTAAGAACACCATGTTGACAACTTCTGTTGTCCTTTAAGTCATTTTTTAAGTGTAGTGCTACTCTGGTTTCGTGGCCAGCAAAAGGTACATGCAAGTTGCTTAAAAACTTTTCTAACTAAAAATAAAGTCACCGGATATTTCCCCTAGATTAAGGGGTCACTGAGTATCTCCCTGAAAATTAAAACTAAAACAGGGTCACTGGGTATCTCCCTTGAAATAAGGGTCACCAGATATCTCCCCAAGAAAGATATGGGGTCACCGGGTATCTCCCTGAAAATTAATACTAAGCGGGGTCACCGGGTATCTCCCCTTATATAAGAGGTCACCGGACATCTCCCCAGAAATATGAAGAAGGTAAGAAAACAGCAGAAAACAAACCGAGAAAGAAAGAGAAAAAATAAGTGATGTTTTTGAACAGCTGGTAGAATCTTTTGTCTGGAAGTATTGACTATGAGATTAGTCAATACTGTGTATTTACCCAACGTCTCGACACTCAAGTTGCTGTGTCTTCATCAGGGATTGGAATCGTCTGGATTCGCACCCGTATTTATAGCACCGCTAGCGTTTTCTTGTTTTTTAATAAGGGGTTTGTATGCCTTTGGAAATAGATTCCCATCATCTCTATTTATGGCGTAGTCTGTGCTGTTAATATGCCACGCTTCCAAACAAATCCTTTGATAATAGTGGGGATTACACGTGATTATAGAAGCGTTGTTCCATTCAATATCCTGGGATGTTTTGAAGCTATGGTCTACTAGAGCTGAATTGGTTATCCGTTTTGCCGACAATGCGCTTTTGTGTTCTGTCAAGCGAGTTCCGAATTGCCGCTTCGTTTGTCCGATGTAGACTTGTTCGCAATCACGACAAGGAATGGAGTAAATTGCGCCTTTCATTTTTTCTATTTCAAGCTTGTCTTTTGGTTTCGGAAATATTTGCCCTAATGTTTTGTAAGGTTTAAGCGCCTTTTTTTACTTTGTATTTACCTAAGATTCTTTTGATTGGTTCCGAAGTTCCTTTGACATATGGTATTACTGCGAAACCACTCGGTTCCGTTTCGTTGTTAGCATTCTGTTGTCCTTTCTTTTTATGTTCCACTAACACCCATCACTAGTGTACGATGGAAACTTCTGTTATTTAGGACTGGAAAGTATTTGTTGGAAAATCCACTTTTTCGGTTTCTAGATACCACTGGTGTGAGAACGATCGAAACCTGGTCGAATTTAGCTTTTGTAATGCAATTTTGAATTTTGAATTTGTCCAGTTCCATTAACACCCGTCAATAGTGTACGATGGAAACTTTTGTTATTTTCACCAATTTTCTGTTCGAATTTTGCATTCAAATTAAGTTTTTTGAACTGTGTATCAAAAATTAAATTAAAAAACCCTGGAATTTCGCGTGCGTGAAATCTCACGTAACATTTCAACAACTTCAAACCCGATTATCTCCTTGCCACAGTAACCTTGGAAAGGTTATGTATGGATGAGATTGAACCACTGATTTTGTGAGGCCAGCCATATTGTTTGAAAGGTTGGTACACTGCCAAATTTATGATAAAAAATTCTAACGTTTTGAGCTACGGCCCTTCGTCAGAAAGTGAAACGAGTTCTGAACTCGTTTCACTCTTTGACGTCACATTTCAACAACTTTAAACCCGATTATCTCCTTAAATACGGATTCGTTTTAGAAGCCGTATCTTGAAATTGGTTAAATAACTCGACTATCGGTGTTTGGATTTCAGAACAAACACTCCTTCTCGTTTATGATACATTTCGCCGTTGTTGGTTTGAAATGAATCCTTGAGATACAGAAGACAATCATGTGGCGGAAATCTTGGTGTCACATACAAAAGAAGTTGGTGAAATTCTTTTGTTAGAGTTCAACTAAGGACGCTACCTATTAAATAGATATTACAAAGTGCTTCGGCTTCAGTAATGCATCCGACACACAAAATGTCGAAAAACTAGTGACTAACTTTTGTTTTCCAAGGTGTATATTGCTGAGATTTCACCTGCCAAGTACAGAGGTGCCCTTGGAAGTTGCTGGCAGTTGGATGTAAGCTTGGGTTTTCTCATCGCTTATTTGCTTGGAGAGTGGTTGAAAAATTTTCGTTGGTTAGCCATAGCTGGAGCTGTTACACCCACCTTAATGATAGTACTGATGACCATGATGCCAGAGACACCTCGCTGGTTGATAATGAATGACCAAATGTCTGAAGGCATCCGAGTAATGAAGTGGCTAAGAGGAGAATCTCGTGAGAAATGCGAGGAGGAATGTCAAAATATTGTTAGAAATACTTTAGGTAAGATCCGTTTATACTACAGGCGGGGACTCCCAAGATATCATGGTGTAGTTTATTACGGTTTTCAATATTTTCGTTTGTTTTGAAATGTCACAAATGTGACATTTTTTCAATATTCCACTGAAAACCAGGCCTGGTAACCTTATAATTAAGAACCAATCAATGGTCACGAGTGTGGAAAAGCTTTTAAAATCAAGAATAAAGTGACGGCCATTAGGAAGAGAAACGTTGTCCCTGAGTAGACGTTGTGCGAACACTTTTTATTTTTTGACTCACATGCGTCAGGAAGACCAGTAGGGCTGTTTCCTAAATTATAAAACGCAGAAGGCCTGCGCCCCTGAGATTTTAGATACATATCATGGTAGTTTTTTTCTTTTTTTTGAAACAGAAACGTACATGGTTATCCTTTTATAGACAGCCAGGCTTTAACAATACTTAGCGTATGCAAGGTGTTATGTACTACTTCAAAAATGACTTTAAGTGTTTGATCGCGGTATCAAAACACGCAGAACGAGTTTTTGAAATTACTTCTCAAATGAAAGGCAATGAACCAATCAGACGCCTTCGCCCTGTTTCAAGGTTATACGTCAGATTAACATGAATGAAACACTAGTGTTTGATGAAGAAAGACCTGTGTTTGATGCAGTATTTTACCTTGTTTGAAAGCCCATTCACGTGACAGACTGGGATTGTGTAATTGAGTAAGATTCTCATGAATTATTAATGCGTTTGAAAATTACAAATGAAATAAATCAAGAATAAAGTGAGATATGGAAAAAGTGTAAAGATGTTGAGCTATAATTTCAAGAGTTCTTTCAAATACAACGAACTTATTCTTCGTTGCAGAGACAGTTTAAAACATTTGTTGTTTTTTGTTTTAGGTACTTCGGATGTCGTGTTGCTTGAGGAAATAAAGAGACCTACGGTTTACCGACCTCTTATATTGTCTGTTTTATTGATGATATTTCAACAGTTTAGTGGTGTCAACGCTGTCCTGACGTACGCTTCAGAAATTCTGAAAGAAGCTGGCTTCGACAATCCTTTGGCCGTTTCAAATGTTATCACAGCTGTTCAAGTTGTGGCCACCGGGATTGCGTGTTTAATTGTTGACAAACTAGGTCGTCGAAAACTTCTCTTGTTTGCCGGAATTACCATGGGTATTAGTATGCTTATTCTCGGATTTTCTAAGCACTATCCCGGATTTCCCAACTCTGTTGTTCTTCTTTCACTTTCACTGTTTATAGTTGGCTTCTCCTTGGGGTGGGGTCCAATTCCGTGGTTGGTAATGTCTGAGGTCTTCCCTCTTCGGGTTCGAGGCATTGCTAGTGGTACTGCGACTCTGGTTAACTGGTTTTGTTCGTTCTTGGTTGTCAAAACATTCCAGGCCATTCAAGCTGATTTCGGCCAACACGGGACATTTTGGTTTTATGGAACGTTTTGTTTATTGTCGGCAATCTACGTGTTCTTTTTTCTCCCTGAAACGAAAGGACGAGCGCTTGAAGAAATCGAGGGACTGTTCGAGAACCAACTTGGTTTGCATTCATTACCTTCTACTTAACAACCAAATTTTAATATCACTCTGTAATTCCTTACGTTTGATACATAAAATCGACTTGAAGGAAATAATTCTAATTTAATTAGCTTCCCATTTAATGTAACTTGGTCTGGAGTAAAATCATTGGAAAATTTAGCCCTGGGCCTGGTTGTTCAAAGGACGATTACCACTAATCCTGGATTTAAATTTAATCGACTCTTTTGTTGGGCATGTTCGGTTTGATAACTTTAAGGTAGATTTCTGGTTTAGGTGCATGGTAGTTAACCAAAAGCAGACTAATTTGAGCTCAAGCAGCGTTCTGTTGACCGTTTCTCAACTTAACATGCACCGAAGCCAGAAATCGGCCTGATTAATCGCAATGTGTAAACCCAGTCTTAGTTAATACTTTTTAGAACAAAACCTTTCTATATTTACATGGTATTTGAATGGAAAACTTAGCATTGAAGTGCCTATCTCATCAGTGGGGATTTTACATATTCATATTTTCTGCGTTGTTCTGAGCAAAATTGCAATATATCTTGTCGTTCGAAAATTTGGAGTTTTTCGCTGTCAAAGTTGGTGATTTTGAGGGTTTTTCCAATCATTACCGAGAGAGAAAAACTGGTGACGAGTGGGCACTTGTGACGTCGATAGAGGAATTCTGTCAAAATAGCATAGTATACTTTACATGGAAAAACGTGGAGATTCCTTTGCAGTTTGCCCGATCTTTTTACAAACCAGCCATTGTCATTGTCACAAAGTTCTCAGATGTAAACACTGTTTCTTTTAGTGAGAGAATTCCTCTCTATCGATGTCACCAATGCCCACTCGTTACTAGCTTTTTTTTTCTCCCGGCCATGATATGGAAATCCCTGAAATTTGCCGACTTTGACGGCGAAAAAACTCCATGAAGATGAAATTTTCGAAAGACAAGAAATATTGCAATTTTTCTGAGAATAATCCAAAGAATACGAATATGTAAATTCCCCACAGATGAGATAGGCACTTTAATTAGCATTATTTTTTTGTCAGCAAATTTTCACTTGTCCAGGGTTAAGCTAATCGATTACCCTTTGAACAACCAGACCCAACAGTTTGTGTCAATGAATAGAACTCACCATTAAAGTTTTACCCGAAGTGTAGACAAGTAGCCGGTTCCTGTTATTCATTTGCTGAATACAACCAGCAGAATGCTTTTCGAAATGTTGTTTGTGATGTTAATCTGAGCAATTGTATTCCCGTTCTCCTTGGGAATTAAAAATTTGGACGGGAAAGAAAATACCGCAAACTTTTGTGATCGTTGTATTCAGCAAAGCTGGCCTAATAAGGGGAAACGGCCATTAGCTTGTGCTGTTGTTGAGTGCAGCTACAAAAAAGGTTTAAGCAGTGTCCAGACGCTCTAACCACCTGGCTAGCATTCAGAAGGTTGCGGGTTCGAGTCCCGTTTGGAGCTCAGAGTTTTTCTAATTCCATGGCGTTCCACAGTTTGATCAGCAAAAATTCATTGCAAAATTAGGTGAAAGACTCCATGACGTGAAAAAAGCCAGATTAAATAATCTTCTTCGTCCTCTCTAAACATCACGGACCGATGGCGTCTCCAAGTGCTGTCTATCTTAACTCTTTAACGGCCGATCCGGGGTGTACTCGAGTAATCATTTGTTTTCTTTTTAATTTTATCCATACCAAATTCGCAAATCAAGTAAAGTGATGGAACGCTATTCTGTCTGATCCCTCGGTTATCCGACCTCAGTATACCGTGTAAACTTTTGCCATTTTCTCTTCCCATTTGAATTTTGAAACGAAACTAAGTTTTTTTTATTCTGCGTACAAAATTAAGTCAGAAAAGTGGTTTTTGGCTCTCGTATTATGTCAAGGTTAGTTCTGCAGCAGCGTTTCTCTTCGAATTTTGACTCAAAACAGAGTTTTTGGGCATCTGCGAAGAAATTTCGGTCGGGAATAGAATTTCATTCGGCGCGCGTAATAGGGGGTAACAGACCTTATTCATAAATGGCGCATAATTAAAAATTCTTTTATATTCATATAAATTGGCCCTTATAACCTCGTTTTAAAGTAAGAATCCTTTTGAATTTCGTACCTGAAAATGATGTAAATGTTTAAATGTATGATTTTAAAATATGTAAGTATGTTCTCATTGGTATTCTCATTGGTACCTAGTGTGACACAGCCTTTTGAAATAATGTTCTTTTCCAATGAATAGGCGACCGTGTATAAAGAATAGCAATTAAAGTATTAAAGTATTAAAGTGCACTACGAATGTGTGAAGTCTCAAAGTGCCAATTGTTTATCAAGCTGTTGTTGGAAAGAACATGTTGGCAGGAGCTCAAAAATCGTTTTTCCGGGTTTAAGCTTGCCAGAAGCATGCATACATCTGATTTCGAACCACCAAGCTGGAATACCTCAGGCATTTTCCAACGGTAGCTTGATGAACATTTGACTCTTTGAGACTGCACACATTCGTAGAACACGTCGTCGCCACCACGAACTATAATGCTGCTGTAAGTAAACTTCACTCATTCATATAAGACCGTGTAGTTTAATGGATAGAGTATGTCATCGGCAATCAAAAGGCTACGGGTTCTATTCCCGTCAGGGGCTCAGAACTCGTTTTTCGGAGTTTAGCGTTTCAATCATTAATGTAAAGCCTCGTGCAAACGCTCTCAACATGTCGACTCAACAAGCGCTCAACATTGTCGAGCGTTTGTTGAGCGATGTG
>JBAHVQ010182230.1:0-16139 GCA_036872915.1 Nanipora kamurai | reverse complement strand
AAACTGTGGATATTCAAAAAATTATTTTCTTTTCACTTGATGTTACTGAGCGCAACTATAAAGAATATCAGTTGCTAGCGGAAAGCAGATCTTCCAAGAGCAGTTTGACAAGAACAAGTGTCATTTCATCAAACAAAAGCTACAATTGTCCCGTAAAGTGAAGTTGCATCTACTCTAAACGAGGTTCTAAGTGCAATCACGGAAATACATGGAATATACAGGTGAATATAAACGCCTCAACGCCGTCAACTCTTACGCACGAGAAAAGAAGAGAAAATTGGAAGAAACACTGATTCAAAGCTGTTAAGGGTTGCGTTCGAGGGTAAAAGAATATATATAATTTATGAAGAATGAGCCGTTCGTTATATATAACTTGTTAGACAATACTAACTATAAACTATTGTTGTCATTTTGACTCAACGGACGGTGGCTTGCCGGCCTTCTGTGATATAATTTATTTTGTTTTATTAGATAATTTCTCGAATGAACAATGTCAGACCCCGTTGCTGCTTGGTAGATATCATTAATACGTGCTGTGCTGCTGTATCGTGTGCTGCGGCATGCTTAGAAGGGGCAATGGGCTTTTTGCATCATGTCACTCTTGTTTTGTTTCATGTCATTATATGTTCTCTTAATTAATGTTCGACAGTGGCTTGGTGGCTAAAACAAGAGTGACATCAAAAGACCTCTTGAAATCCATCATACCGCAATGAGTCATTTTTCAAACAGCTTATCAAAAAATATACAAATTATAGCATGTACTGGTGTTATTTAGAAATATTCTTACTTCTGAAACAAACATGCTTATTACAGACAGGTGTACAGGTAGCTTGCCTGATAAAACTGTGGTTTTGTACCTGGATTTGAATGGCTGAAGGATGTAGTTTATTGTTACTTGTTTCCAAAGTATTCCAAAGGTAAAATTTTAACTGCATTTCTTGCTGGTCTTTAAAAAAGTTGCAAACTATAAAGTTTGTATCATGTGAAGGATTTTAGTCTTTGATAGTTTGAAGACTACATTTTAACCATTATCAAGGAAAACTGATGAAAATTCAAAACTATGCATTTACATATGTTACAGATCTTTTGAAATCAGGAAGGCCATACTTTATGCAACTGGTATGTTGTTATTCTTGATGATCCTTGATATCTAAGAGACCAACTTCTTAACCCATTCAGTGATCTGATGATGGCTCTATACTGTGCAGTTGTAACTTGGACTTCAAAATGTTGAAGACCAGAATTTACAAATATATTCAGTAAATCATCATTCAATGTTTTTGGTGTTTATGACCCTTGAAACATCAAAGACTAACTTCTCAATCCATTAGGGATCTGATGATTGTAACAAAGTGCACATTTGTAATCAGTCTTCAAAATGTTGAATATCATAATTTACAGTTGTATGGTTATTAATTGTTTGAGTTTTAAAGTGGTCATGACATCAGTATTTTTAAGACCAACATCTCAATCCATCAGGGATCTGATGATGGTTGAAAACTGTAAAACTTGTTGAAAACCATAATTTACTTGTATACAGTAGCACCATTCACTGTTTTTTGTGTTTTATGATGATCCTCGATATTTTGTAAACCAACCTCACAACCCACTAGGAATATGATGATTGTCCAAAAATGCATATTTATCACCAGTCTTCGAAATGTCGAAGACCATTTTTTACAGGATTGTGTATTATTATCAAAGTTTGTTTTTATTATGTACTGAAGTGGTCTTCAATATTTTGAAGACCAACATCTCAACGCACTAGAGATCTGGTGATGGTTCAAAACTGAACAATTGTTGCCCCTCTTCAAAATGTTGAAGACCATTATTTATAGGACTTGTGTATTGTTATCATTGTTTTTATTGTGTTTTAAGGTGGTCCTCAATATTTCGAAGACCAACATCTCAACCCAATAGGGATCTAAAGATGGTCCAAAAGTGTACATTTATGACCAGTTTTCGAAATGTCAAGGACCATTATTTACAGGACTTGTAAATTATTATTTACAGGATTATTATCATTGTTTTTATTGTGTTTTAAGGTGGTCCTCAATATTTTGAAGACCAACATCTTAACCCAATAGGGATCTGTTGATGATCCAAAAGTGTATATTTATGACCAGTCTTCGAAATGTCGAAGACCATTATTTACAGGACTTGTGTATTATTATCAAAGTTTGTTTTTATTATGTTTTGAAGTGGTCTTCAATATTTCAAAGACCAACATCTCACCCAGCTAGAGATCTGATGATGGTTCAAAACTGGACATTTGTTGCCCCTCTTCGAAATGGCAAAGACCATTATTTACAGGACTGGTTTTATTTGTCATCAAACATTTTATAAGAATATAATTTTGCTCTCAACCCGACAAATTCTTCAATTTTTTCCTCCACACTAGTCATTCATCTTTCGAATTACTTTTTTATTCGCTCGGGTTTTAATTCCACTTTTATGATTCACTGGATAATTACTTGTGTCAAACATTTTTTCAACATCTGACGATATATCTTTATAAAAGTCTTTTGTTCTAATTTCGTACATTAAAATGTCAGTGCCTGTAAATAACAACATAGCATTTTCTCCATATTTCTTTTTGATGTAAATATAATGAAAATCATTCATTAATGCTTTTGATAAATCCAATATGCTCATTCCTAAATATATGGGCTTGTCTGACAATTTTTTTCTTATGCATACGAACAGCAATTAAGTTTTCAGAGAATATTGTTCTTTTGTCAAAGTTGGTTTGTGAAAATAATTTTATCGCTTTTGGTTCTGAATTAACCAATTTTATGTCAACTCTATTCATAAGTTTAAAAAAGTCTTTTTCAAATTCATGTTTTGCATCTGTTCTGAGTTTTGTGTTTAAATTGATATATTTTTTCATAAAATCTTCTTCATAGAATTTAATACGTTTATGAATCTTTGTAATTTTTAATCCTAAGTTTTCATACAATTTCAAGTTTTCATAATGTACAACATATTTTCTTTATTACACAAATTTGGAATTAATTTTTCGACAGTGCCAACTTTTAAGCTCTCCAGCACCAGAGGGTAGTCATTGTGTAAATCGTGCAACTCTTCAGGGTATTTCAAGTCAAATTCTAGAATACAAGGGGCACTGCGTGCGCTGGGTTCCCCAGCCTTCCAAGTTTTCAATTCTTTTTTAGTCATCCATTTAAAATTTTTAACTGGGAGTTTTTTGCTCATTGTCCATCCGTATAAATTATTTGCATCTAAATGTGGAAGATATACATCCCTTTCTTCAGGGTTACATTTATTTGAATATTTATTATTGGATTTTGCATATCTTTTTGTAATCATTGACACCCCAACTCTAATCCCATTTTCAATCATAAGTTACATTTGGGGGTCAGACAATAATTCCAACTCAATTTTAGTCATTTTTAGCATTGCATCCCAAGCTAATCCAGGGGAAGTGAAATACCATGCTTGGTCTAATTTATAATTTTCTTTGCAAACTTTTCTAAAATTTTCAAAAACATCAGCTTAAAGTATTACATTAATTTTTAAATGCAAGTCATGATATACTCTTATATTTTTGATTTTGAATTTTTTCCAAACATTCAACGCACGCTCATAATCATCTGTTGTTATATTTTCATTATTTAGGTTTGAATAAAATTCTTTAATATTAGGCAATTTTTCTTCATTTAATTTTTCAATAGAATCAAACCAATCATATGGAAATACACCTTTTCTACTTAATAATTCTATTTCTTCTTCATTTTTATAAAGTTTTTTCATAATTTTGAACTCATTTTTGTTCAAATTATTAACAGGTCCACTTAGAGATTTACCAATGAATTTCAAACTGTCGATGAACCTAAGTTGTTTTTTAATATAAACCAATTCTTTAATTTTATACGTTATTTCGCCTATTTCATCGGTGAATTCTTCATATTCAATAATATTTTCTTTACATCGACTTTTGAATAGGTTTTTTGTAATTATTTTTCTATACTCAAATTAATCAACAATAATCTCTTTTGTAAAGCTGATATATTTCTCTTCAGTTGTAGGTATGCACTTAATTTCACCCTCTGTAATTCCCAAATTTTTTTTAAACAGATGACTATCATAGCCCTCTAAATTGTGAAATATAATTGGAATAAATTTTGGTTTTTTCATTTTTGTATTACAACTAACACACGCCGCCCCACGATACAATGCAGTGTAATGACAGTGATCTCTAACTTTATTTACACAGGGCTCCACCCCGTCTGACTCTGTCAGTTTTTGTTGTTTTTTAACTTGTGCTGTTTTTGTTGTTTTTCCTTTGTCTTGTATTTTTCCCATACATTCTTAAGACTCTTTTGTAGATATTTCATCATTCATGAATAAATTATCCATTTTTTCAAATTCTTCTTCATTTTGTTGAAATTCTTCTTTATTTTGTTGAAATTCATCTTGAGCTTCAAAGCTATTTCCACAAGCATAACAATGTATTGCTTTTTCAAAATCTTTTTTTTTTCATTTTCTCTGAATATTATTCTTTTCAGAAATTTAAATTGTTTGTGTATTTTTTAGTATTATTTTCTAAACTTTTTACAAATCTAACAGAAATATATTCGCCTCTTTCAGAGCCGCCCTTATCTTCACCACTTTGTGGTCCGCTATCGCCTTTGGCGTTGGCTTTGCCGTGTGGTTTTTTAACTTTAGCACTTTGCATGTATTTTGCTAATTTTGGTTTAAATAAATTATCGTCAAAACATTTTATCAAATAGCAATATCCAGACGGTTTATGTCTTTGAAATTGTTTAGTGTTGTCACCAATATCTTTATTCTCAGATTCTAAATTACATTCCCAATCTGCATAAATTACAAATGAAATATTGTGCATTTTTTCATAATTTTTAAACTTTAATTGTTCATCCTCTTCAGGATAAACAGTTTTTCCACATTTATATTTTGAGCAATATTCCAAATGTTCTTCAGAATTTTTTCATTTCTAAAATGTTGTATACAATAATTGCAAATATGTAATTTTCCATTGTGCTTATTTACTTGACTTGAAAATGATCTACTCATGTTTTTAATTAAACAATAGTGCTTCACCCACGAAGTGTGTTTAACTCCATTTTCATTGCTTATCGACAATATGTTAATTGGTTCTTTAGCTTTTGCGCTTTGCTCACACTTGTTTTCAGAGACTCTCAAAGAAAAAATTTCATTTTTAACTTTGTCATTTCTAAATTTACTTTCTTCTTCATTATATCCAAACTTATTAATTGAAACACCATTATTTTTTTCGAATTTGGCAATATCTGAAAATCCACATGGAAAATTAACCCCATCGCAATTATAATTCTCATCTTTCTTTTTTAAAATTTTTGTAATTCTACCAGCGTCTCTCAAATCTGGAATGGTTTTCAAAACACTTTGTGAGTGAAGCATATTACTTATTGCCACGCACCAAAACAAACATTTTTGGTCATCATTTTGTGGATTGATGATTGCTTTTTACTAATTAAAATATCTGAAAGTGGAATATAAGATGATGCTCCCAATTGTTGAATTTTGTTAATATTAAGAATTGCTTTTAAATATTTATAAAATTTCCACAAACTTGAATTTTTTAAATATTCTTCAAAACTTTTAATTTTATCTCTCATCCTGTCAAATGTTTCTTCAAAATTGGTTCTAGGTAAAATTGTTTCATAATAGCTATGAAAATGCACTTTATCAATAGTTTCTTCTCCAGTTGCAGGATTTGTTTTTTTTTCATTAAACACACAAGAGTTAATTGCTGTTTTGTACCAGAGGCTCCTACAGAGCCCCATGCGTCTCCGATGCTGTTTTTTTCAAACTTTTCAATCACCAATGGTTTAATTTTTTCTAATATGCTCAACGAATCATTTAAAGATAAACCAGCTTTTTCCAAATCCATTACAAATCTTTTTGTAACATTCAAAGCCTCCTTATCCAAGTTGAACCGCATCACGGCAGCTTCGCTGTTTATTATGGGTTTTCCTTGCATCTTGTCAAATACACCCAAAACAGTGGTTTTTAGATCTTCTAACCAATTTATTGTCTTTTCTGTTCCTTTTTTAACTTTATTTCTATATTTATCAAATAAATTAACTACTACTTTTTTATTCTTATTAAATGAATTAGTTACTTCTTCTTTAGATATTTTAACTAAAATTTTTAATTTTTGAAATATATTTTGTTGGGTTTAATAAATAATTTTTATTAAAAAAAGGATTAGGAGTATCAAACAATGGCCATTTAAATACAGTTTTTGGTTTTAATAAAGGAACATTGATATTTGGGACACTTGTGTCCAATATATTTTTCATTTAAAGTCAAAAAATAATTTTTAAAAAAGTTAAAATTTTTTCCTTAAATAGAAAAAAATTTTAATCTCAATTTTATTATGTTGAAAAATTATATTCTCATGATTATTATTTTTGTAAACTTTAAATAGCCTTTCGAACAAAATTTGGACGTCTTCTCGGTATTTTCTTTACAGATTTATTTGTTTTAAAACCATCGTGTCATAAGTTTTGTCTAGGTTTTATTATGATTTTGTATTTTTTAAGACCTTCTCCAGTGTTGTCATCGTTAAAGTGTTCATATATGCAATACACTTCTGTGAATCCTTTACTGTTTTTTTCCTATTCAATTGAAAAATCATGCCATGGTAACAGCTTTCCTTCATTTGTAAGTTTACCAACTTTTTTCTTTAAAATACATTCCAAATATTTCTTTGCATGGTTATTATCCATTAAGAGACCATAGTTTTCTGGATTTAAAAATATTTTTCTAACAATGGTTTCATCTTCTGATCTTTCATCTTTTGATCTTTCATCTTCTGATCGTTTATCCATATATCCTTTAAACTCTTTTGCAGATATTTTATGATTAATAAACAAACTATCCATTTTTTCAAATTCTTCATCTTCATCTTCTGATATTGAATCCAAGTGACAACTTAATAAGTCATTGGATAATTCATTTTCAATGATTTTACCAAAATTAATGGCTTCGCCGTCCCACTGTGCTGTTTCATATAATGAAAGTTTTTCCATTCAATCAACAAGGTTGTTGAGTTTATAATCACTTTGTGTCTTTTGATTCATTGTTTTTTATTATATGTATCTTTTTTCTTAAATAGAAAAAATAAAAAATCAATTTAATTTTTATCAAATGTATTTAACATAGTACTCTCCCAGGCACAAAAAAAACATGTTTGCATTTTTTTTAGTAATCCATAGTGTTTTTCTATAGAATTTGTTATACTTTTGGGGAATATGTTGATGTCTTTATACGCTTTATAGATACTTGAATAAGTTTTTTCTTCAGCATTTTTTAAATTAACCACCAATATTTTTTTCGACACTTTTAATTGACCTTTTATAAATCATTTAGTCATTCTTTATTGTATATGCTATTTTACTTAAATAAAAAAATTTAAAAATCAATTTAATTTTTAAACATTTTTTAAACACACTTTTATCTCTTTAAGTAACTTTTGTGACATTATGTTTTGTTTTTCAACCACACATACGACTCTATACATAAGATCTTCCAATGTTTTGTTTTTTCAATCAAAACAGCGTAGCTGTTGCAAAGCGTGATGTATCGCTCTGCGGGTTCATGTAAAATGTCAGAGGGACTCCTCCAGGGTCCCGCGCGCCAAAGACGCCTTTTTTCTTTCCCATTCACTGCAAAGCGGGCCGGCAAAGCCGGTAATTTTTTCATAAAATGATATACATTCTTTACAAACCGTTTTATGAATGGATTGGTTTTTTGGCTTTGCTATCCACTTCGTGGTATTCATTTTTATTATATCATTTTATAAATTATGTACCCTATTGTTAATCCAATAGCTGATCCGACAAGAAGTTGGTATTCTTTCATTTCTTGTGAAGGTTTATAATAATTTTCTAATTTTGGTTCTTGTTTTGACTCCAATTTATACGCTTTGTGCTCCTCTTCAAGGTCCATTTGTAATTTTTGTAGATTTTCTTTAACACTTGCAAGGTAATTCAATGCCTTATTTGCGTCATTTATATCTGCATTTGCGACATTTAATCGACGTCTTAAAGATTCTATTTTATTCTTTCTTTCCACTTGTTTTTCATACCGTTTTTCTTTGTCTTTTGCCAATTGTTCTCAAGCTAAATTATGTTGTTTTATCTGTTTTTCATATTCAGTGTGATTTAATTTACTAAATAAAAACCCTGCTCCTGCAAAAGCAATAGCATTAAATAATCCACCAGCTATTAAATTTGCCATCTTTTATTTTTATTTGATTTATTGTTTATTAAAAGGGTCTGTGGGAACCCATTTGTTAACTTGAGCGTATTTTAGCCCAATTGTACCCGTTGCGATTGCAACTGCTAACTTTGCAGTGCCTTTTAGACTATTTGGTGTTCCAAGTTCTTGTCCTGCAATCTTTTTAGTAACCATTGAAAATCCTACTGCTCCAGCTGTTATAAGTGCTGCATCATATAGTTCATTCAACATATCTTTTTGGTTCACTGTACTCATTGTTTTATTTTATAAGGAATTTTAAAAAAATTATTTTTTACATTCCTGAGCAAAGCTCAGCCAAAAGTGTCAAGACAGCTTTGCCGCCTGGTATGCGGTGTTTTCTCTTTTTTGCATTTTCAAATTTTTCTTCTTTTTGTTCCATTACTACATTTGCTTTGCTTTGTTCCATTTGTTTTAATTCTTTTTCAACACTATTCTGATTAAATTGATTAAATTCGTCCGCTCTGCGGACGGCTCTGCCGATAAGTGTAATATAATCCTCCAACAGCAACCACAGCACCCATAAATCCAAATATAAAGTTATAATTATACTCTACGTCAACCGCCATGCGGCCGGTTTCGCTGTCTAGACGTCCTGATGTTGCATTTTAGATCTTGCTTTTGCCTCACGAGAGATTGCAGCAAGCCATTACCCTGCCTCTACTTTTCCAAGGTCTTTTGCTTTTTTCATTTTTTCACTTCGTTCATCCACCGCTTGCAGCCCGCTCTGCGGTTTTGTAATTCTAAGTGTACTTTGCTTATTATCGTTGTTGTTGCTATTTTCCATTTTGCTTATTTATCTATATACTTTTTTAAGATAATTTTAAATAGAAATGAAGTTATTTTAAAGAGTACTTAAAAAACCTTAAATTTTACTTACACTTTACTCCACTAAAATTTTAAATATTTTGCTAATAAAAATCCAGCGATCAATGACCCGCTCAAAACAAAATTCATATCTGTTGTATGATTTTCGTTAGATTTGTTAATATTTTTGTCTTTTTCATGACTTTCTCTTCTATCATCACTTTTTACATCACTATTACCAACTTTGTCGTTTGTTTATATCTATTTTTTTGTCAATTGTTGATGTTTTTTTAGAAATTATTTGTAATTTATTTAAATAATTGTGAACTTTTTTTGGTGCACCAAAGTTATCAGGTATGTTTTTGCTCTGTTTTATAACGGTTACTTTGTTTATTTGTGGATTGTAACCAAATTTTACGGTTTTTTTCAGCCATAGTTAAAATATTATTGAATCCTGGAATTGGATTTTCTAGCATTATCATATTACTAGGCACCAAAATAAGCCCCGGACTTATTGCCATATTTAAAATTACACTTGTCTCTTTAATACCCAATCTCATATTTGAAATCAAAATTGTTGAGTCTGTTTGTAAAATCGTGTCATTCACTAATTTTCTAAAGACACTTTGTGTTTGTAATGATTTGGCCCCTTTGTTAACTATACTTCACCGCGTTTTGGCTTGTGCGCCTAAAACGCAGTAAACATAAGACTCTATAGACTCTTGTGAAAGTTCTTGTCCGAATTTTGTTAACCCATTACTATCATATGCAATAAAAGATAAATAATCCTTTTTGGAGTTTTCTGTATATACTTCATACGCATATCTATTACCATCTGCATCTCTTGTTTTTGATACATACTCTTTATGTTTAACCGGTAAATATGTTATCACTTTTGAGATGTCGAATCTGTCAATCATCTGAGGATGTGTCATAAACTTTCTAATTGTGTAATACAAATGGTATCTAGCAATAGATGTTATAATATTCGGGGACCGACTGTGTTGGTTAAGTTTTTTATTGAAATTCCACATAGAAAACTGGCAATATATATTCCACACACAATTGTAAAATAAGGTACATTTTTGTAGTCAAATTTTACACTCTCTATATTGACAACGCTTCTATCACCTATGGTTTTACCATCTGACCATCCAAGGTCAATTTTTGGTAAATCACTCATAAAATAGCCCTTATCGTTAACAAATACCTTAAAATTATGAAATAGCTGCCTATTAGCCGTCCGCAAAGCAGTTTCCTAATTGTATAGGTTTTTGAAACTTAATATTATAATGTGACTCTTGATCCCATACATAAGTAATGTTGGTAAATTTTGGCACGTTTACATTAATGTCCCATATTTTAGGATAATTGTAAGTACTATCGACTCCGCCGTCGGCTCCGCGGTAAAAGTATCTTGTCCACTCTTTATTATTTTCAAAAGTTTCTGATGTTATGTCATAAGACACCCAGGTGTATACACCGTCTTTATCGTCCACTTTATAATAAACATTTCCGCGATCAAAATTTCCATCTTGATTAAAAACTACATCAAATTCAAACTTTGATAAGTCTGCGTTTGGATATTGTTTTAAAAAGTTTTGTTTTAATTTTTCTTTTTGTATTTTACTATCTTTGGCGACTTGTTCATAATGTTCTTTGTAATATCGCTTTGCGTAGCCTTCGCCGTTTTTACTTGCTTCAGCATCCATTTATTTTTTCATTTATTTATTATCTCTAAAAATAAAAGGAAATATGAAAAAGATAAATGTATTTCTCAAAGAAAAAGAAACAAACCGCGAAGCGGGTGGCAAAACCGTGGAATTGGAAAAAACTCTGGTTGTGGAACATAATTGTCCAGAAATTTTATTAAAATCAGCAACAGTGTTTTGGGATTATAGTAATGTTTTTAATGGAGAAAACGATTCTTTTAAATATGATGGCAGCAAAATTAGACTCAGCCCCGGATATTGGACTTTTGAAAAGTTACAAAAGAAATTTAAAGAAAATGACAGAAAAATAACTTTAACACCAACTTTAGAAAATGGAAAATGTACAATTTTATCAGATAAAGATTTAAATTTGAAAAATTTAGGGATATTACTTGGATTTGATAAAAATAAATCTATAACAAAAAATGCAACTGTAGTAAGTGATAATATGGTAAACATTAATACTGGGCTCCGTTTTATAAATATTTACTGTGATGCAGTAGATTCTTCCAAAAATTTTGATATGGGTGGAAAAACCGCGAGCGGACGGCTTTGCCGATCAAATTTAATAACTTGTCTGCCAGTTAAGGTGAATTTCCACTTGTCCGTTTTTCAATGGGAACGGGAACGGGAGCAGAAAAATGCTCACGAGAGCATGCGCATTTGAGTTTTTTACTAACCCTCGGGAAAGGTTTTCCTGCCGTTTTTACCACAGGAAAAAGTTGAATTCGGTTCAACCTTTTCCCGTGACTTTTTGATCAGGAAAACGAAAAGCTAATCAAAATGCAGTATTTCTGCTGACAATGCTTTCCTCGTGGCACTCAAAACTCAAGATGGCGTTGTATTCTCAACACCTCTTACAACACGAACACGAAGATTTTGACATTGATGATACTGATAGACTGGAGTTGCTAGTGAGTGATAGCAGCGCTGTGCAAGAGGAATATACTGCAGGAAACCATCAAAGTCAAGAACACCAAAATGATGCCAAGAAAAGCTGCTGGGAGATAGATTTGATCGAAGAAGTTAGAAGACATGCATGTTTATTGGACAATAAGAGTATGGTATTTAAAGAAACGCCAAAAAAGGCAGAGGAATGGAGACAAATTTCAGCGAAATTAAACTTAGAAAGTAAGTGACGTCATCTTTAGTTTGTCTGCAAACCATTCAGCAATCAGCGGCCATTGTGGCAGTATCTACATTAGTACATTACCACATAATTCGCACTAGGCAACAAATACTTTTGTATTTTTTAAAAAATGCAAAAGTTATATGCAATTAGAAAAACTTGTTCCAAACACTTAGTCACATATTTCAAAGGTTTCTGGCCTTTGAGAAGTTATTGTGTGCTGATTTGGAGGTTCTCTCAGATGTAAACTGTAACCTTTGTTTTAAAATATCAAACTTAGGTAATTTTTTCAATTGCTTCATAGTAAAGTTGATTACTACTACATGGGAGAAGCTGAGGGAAAATTTCAGAAAAGCCTTGAACCGGCGAAAAAGAGCTTCCAACTGTGGAGCCCCAGGAAACCCAACATCAACTTGCAGATTTTTCCAGGAACTTTGGTTTTTGACAGATGTCATAGGAGTGAGAAACACCCACAGTAATATCCAACCTGAACTATTTACCCAACCTTCACTTCCTGCTGTAAGAACAGTTCAAAAGAACATCCAACCTGATATGTTAACACGACCTGTCTCTGCTGAAACTACCCCCTTCAAAGATTTTGTTTCCACAAGTGTGATCAGACAATCACCATCAACATCTAGCTCAGAATCGCAGCTGTCAGAAACTCCAACTGCTTTATTAGCAATGAGACCTAAACCATTTTTGAGAGACCGTGTCAAAAAGCGAAAACCTGAAAACGATTCAATGCAGTATGTGCTAGAAAAGGCCATTGAATTAGATATAAATAAATCAAAGGATGCTGAGGAACAGTTCAATGACCCTGACGAACTCTTTTGTAAGAGTTTGGTATCATCATTCAAGGCACTGCCTAAGAAAAGAAACAAACAAGCAAAAATAAAAGTTTTACAAATTTTCCTTGATATGGAAAGCGACAGTGATGGCAATGACTAAACGAGCATTTTTTTTCTTCCGTATGTTTAACATGCCCAGAGGTTAATTTGTTTCAGGAAATACTGTTTTGCCTTTATTACTCATGTTCAATATTCACATTCAGCATTTGTTTTATTTGAAGTTATTTGTATATTTCAGCTTCATGTTTCTTATTTATTTATACTGCTTAATGAGTAAATTAATGTAGAAACTTGTAATATTATAGAACAGCAAGATATTTCTAGTTTGTGCAAGTGCCTAGTTGATAACAGTTAATTCATGAATCATGATGAATGTATCATTTACTATTCATCAAATGTATTGGTAGTACTTGTCACCATTTGGTATTGCCATGGTACCTGACCAACTGGTGAATTGAAATAGTCTCTAAATAACTCTCTAACATATTTCGAATTGCGAGTATAATTATTCGACCCTAATTGTCTCCTTAAAGGTGCCAGCCCTTCATAATCCCTTACTTCGTAACGTCAACCTCCTTTCCGTAAACCGGCAGGTGTATCTCGGTCTACAAATGTTGTAGGGCAATATCGATTGGAGGGCTCAAACTGGCGTCCATACATAAGAAAGTTATGCAAAGCTACAGCGGCTTTAGTAACATTGATTATCACCTCTTCTCCGGCAACAATTGGTCTCCTGAATATTCTACACCTTGCTGCATGGATCCCAAAACTGTTCTCTATTATTCTTCGAGCCCGTGAAAGGCGGTAGTTATAGATTCTTTCCTTAATTGCCAGTGTTTCCCGTGGGTATGGCTTGATCAGATACGTTTTTAGTGGGAATGCTTCATCTCCGACCAAAACGTAAGGACATTTATTTTCTGTACCAGGTAATTCATCAGGGTCAGGAACGTGCAGAATGTTTGATTCAAAAGCAACTCCCATATCACTGTTTCCAAATACTCCACCGTCACTATTTCTCCCAGTGTCACCAATGTCAATAAGAGTAAACTGATAGTTTGCATAGCATGCAGCCATTAGCACAATAGAATGACATTTCTTGTAATTGAAAAAATAAGAACCTGATCTAGCTGGTGCCTGCATAACAATATGCTTCCCATTTAATGCTCCTACACAGTTGGGAAAATTCCATTTTTTTTCAAATTCTTCTGCAACTGCTTTCCATTCGATAACATTTTGTGGATGACAAATGTATTTTTTAGCAAATAAAATGTTCCAAAGGGCATTACACGTTTCGTTAATGATTCTACCAATTGATGTAGGACTTATTCGAAACATTCCAGCTAGGTCAGCCTGAGATGTGCCAGCAATAATATATCTGAGTGTTACCGTCAATCTTTTACTAGGTCCAATAGTTTCACGGCTAAGTGAACAGTTGATAATAGCTGGGGCGACTAATCGTAGCAACTCTTCATGCTTTGTAGGTGTCATGCGGAAGAATTTAAAGAAATATTCTTGATCGTGCAGTCTCATATCTCTGACCAATACATTGAATGCATCTTTCGTTTTCCTCTCTTGAAATAGTTTTCTAACCCATACTCTTTTTTTGGTACTTATGATTTTTCTTCTCTTTTAAATGGCACCATAACAATAAATACAAAGTTCTCCTGCTAAATCTGCTCAGAACGTCCATGTTTGTTTTTACCGTTTATTTGTTGTCGCACTTTAACTGGAAACCATTATTTCCCATCTGTCCCGTTCCCGTTCCCGTTCCCTTTCCCATCGAAAAACGGACAAGTGGAAATTCACCTTTACTAGCACACAACCTCTAAAAGGAAGCATAACACATTTGGAAAATGTAAATAGTAAAGTATCTATTTATAAAAAACATTACAATTCTTTCAACTTCGAAGTTTCCCCAAATAATGGGAAAGATTTTGGAAATATACTTTTAGAACTTTATATAAAGTAAAAATAAATGAGTCTAAAGGAAAAAGATTTTTTAATAGAACAAGAGTTGCAAAATTTACATTATGATCCAACTACAGGTTATAGCTCTGCAGAGAAACCTGATCAAAAAGCAAAACAGCAGAGCAGATTAAATGTCTCTAGAAAAATGGTTATGGATTGGCTAAGAACACAAGATACATACACACGATATAAACCAATTATAAAAAAAATTAAATTCCAAAAAAAATTTGTTAAAGGTTTGGCAGACCAAATACAAATAGACTTGGTTGATATGAAGAAATACCAAAAGGAAAATAATAGTTACTTTTGGATTTTAACAGGTGTAGAAATTGTAAGCCGATATGCATTTGCTATTCCAATTTATAAAAAAGACACAAAAAATATGACAAAAGCTGTTGAAGAATTATTAAAACAATTTAAAAAAAGATTTGATGAAAAATACCCAAAACTTGTACAATTTGATGATGGAAAAGAATTTTGTAATGTTGGTGTTAAAACACTTTTAGAAGAAAAAAAATATTAAATATTTTTCTACAAATTCTGGTAGAAAAGCAGCTATTGTTGAAAGATTTAACAAAACTTTAAAAACAAAAATGTGGAAATATTTTTATTTCGTAGGAAAATATAAATGGTTAGATGTTTTGGGCCAATTGGCAAAAAATTATAATTTTAGTAAACATAGTAGTATTTTAATGAAACCTGCGAGTTTAATGAAACTGAGACTTAACGTACCATTACAGGATTTGGCTTATCAATTTGTAGTTTCGAGATCAACCGTGTCTAGAGTATTTTTCCACTGGATTGTCGTGATGGACATAAGACTAAAACATTTGATTTATTTCCCTACAAGAGAGGAGCTGTGGGAAACAATGCCCAGTTGCTTTCAATACTCATTCGGCAATCAAGTCACAGTTATCATTGATTGCTTTGAAGTGTTCATTGACAAACCTTCAAATCTTTTAGCCAGAGCCCAAACGTTTTCCAATTACAAACACCATAATACTATCAAAATCCTGATTGGCATTACTCCACAAGGTAACATTTGCTTTGTGTCGGAAGCTTGGGGAGGCAGGACCTCAGATAAATACCTGACTGAAAACTGTCGGTTCTTGTCTAATTTGCTGCCAGGAGACATGGTTATGGCTGACAGGGGGTTTACTGTTACAGAAAGTGTTGGTCTTCAACATGCCAAACTAGTAATCCCTGCATTTACTAAAGGAAATTAAAATCACAGTTGGATCCAGTTGACGTTGAGAGAACAAGAGGAATTGCCAACGTGCGTATTCACGTTGAGAGAGGGATTGGTTTGTTAAGGGGCCGATTACATGGAGAGTTTTCAGCCCGGTGTTACTATGAAGCACTAATAAAAACGATCGTGCGATTACA
>JBAHVQ010182159.1:0-16151 GCA_036872915.1 Nanipora kamurai | reverse complement strand
AATTCCAACGTTCTCGTAGACAATGAATCTAGAGATTGTAAGCCAGTGAATAAATAATAATCAATACTACTCTCGTGAACTTAATTTTTTGGGTGGGAGGGGGAAGGGGTGGGCTCTCATTCGAATTTGAGTAGGAAGGGGGTGGGATGGGCACTTATTCGAGGCTGGGCGCTTTTTCGAGGTGGGCGCTAATTCGAGGTTGGGTGCTTATTCGAATAAATATGAAGGAAATTGATCCAGAGGGTTGCGAGCTGCGGAAAAGAAAAAAGTTAACACGTAGACGTTACTGCAGTCTTGGGCCGAATCACCCTTGGCACATCGACGGATTTGACAAGTTGAAAGATTTCGGATTTCCAATGCATGGATGTGTGGACAGATTCAGAATGGTTTTGTGGTTGAATTGTGACAGGTCAAACAATGATCCATCTGTTCTTGGTTTCTATTTGAATTGTGTTGAAGAAAATGATGAGTGTTTCCTCATAATGCAGAGTGACTGCAGCACTGAAAATGGCAATGTTGCAGCAGCTCAGAGGTATGGCGAGTCTAATGTGTTGAAAACATGGTCGTCATGTTTCAGAAAAAGTAGATCATCCTAGTCGCTAAACCTATTCAAAGATCTTATGGACAGTGGACAATTCGAATCTGGGAACATTGCTCAACAAGGAATGTATTTGGTTCTGTTTTTATGACATTCTACAGGAGGATCTCAATTACACGAAGACCCTCTGGAACTAACACTATATCCGATCATCAAGACATGAGATTGTCCCAGGACAACCAGATGAGTGGTATTACTTACCAGAAAGACATAACAGTGAAGATCGGAAACATGTTGATGCTGATAAACTAGATCAAATCAAACATGTTGCTGCCCAAGGTGAGGAAGCTAATGACTTGCAAAACTACTTTCAGTACGTTTGTTGATCAGAAGGCCTAGAAAAACCCTCAGATTGGAAAAGTGCTCTGAACCTGTACACAATTTTAAAACAAATAGCTGAGCGAAGGTAACTGTTTTTGAAAATAGTACATTTAAATACACTGTAAGAGAAATTGTACAGAGACAGAGTAATATAATTAAAGAACTTGAATGTAACAAGAGCCGAAATGCTTTTATATAATATTAACCATAATATCAATATCAGGCCCAGCTGCTCGAAACTGCTTGTATAATAACATATAGAGTGGTGGTGAAAATGTGAGAATAAAGCTACCGGTATGATGATGTCAGCAAGAAACGTTTGGAGTTTCATCCAAATACACCACTTCGACGTACCGAGAATTAGAGACTGGGACGAGTTTGGGGGTGCAATAAAGTTTTTGCATTCATCATCATGGACTTGCTCGGGATTTCCGAGTTGAAAGTCAAAGAATTAAAGGAGATTTGCGACTACGCGGGTTGAGAGTAACTGCATGAAAAGAACTTGCCATTTTTCTGCGAAATTTTTCACTCCTTTCACCCCCACACTCGCAACAGTCCCTGAATACTCGGTACATCAAAGTGGTGTATTTCAGAAAGCTTTGAATAAATTAGTCAGCACAAGTGCACTACACTTCACTCAAGGTGAATGCTCATAAATCAACTTTTGAACAGTCAGGCCCAAAGTAATGCTGTATTTACATTGTCATAATGTTTTCTTATTAACAATCAAGCATATCCAAATTCTTTGGTGTTTAATATGCTAAATGTCATCATCTTTGAAGGAAGTATATGTGGAATGGGAAACTGGTAGACTCAGCACACAAGAACGTGTGTTGGCTTTGGGGAACTTGTGTATTCTCTCTCCTCATGCAAAAATTTGATAGTAATTTCCACACCCATTGGTGGAAATTCAAAACAACCTGTGACACACATCAGAGTATCTTTCAGTTGGAGTTGGCTTTCCTTATCAGTGTCTAACAGTAGGTCAGAAATCATTTCCTCACTGGTAGATAGTACCTGGTTGTTATCATCAACAGTGAAAAGTGCAGCATAAGTATTGTCCACATTCTCCATTTGCAGTGCTAGTGCAAGGGCTGCATCGGTCTCAATTTGCTCAATGTTGGACACAGAAGTAGTTGGCAGTGGGCCATCAACAGAACATTGCAGGGTCTTAAATACTCAAGGGTGAATCAAGACTAAGTGAATTGGTCTTTATTTTCTTGCGCTGACTGCCCTCACCATCACTCTCACTTGACACAATAACTTCTTTGAACTAGGCAATTTTATAGCTTTGTAAGTCTAATTTGAAGCTGAGGTAGAACGTAATTCAGCTGTAGGGCTTCCCATATTCTCTCTTATACTTGTGAAGTATGAATGGGGCATCCGATTCTCGAAGTTTTTCTACAACCGTTGCATCGGGATACAAAAGTTCATATTGTTCTGCAGTCTTCATGTGTGCCTTGTTGTAAGCTTTTAATTTAGTAAAGGCAGCTGCCATCAATTCTTTCCTTCCACATGACTTTGAAATGACTAGTGGTAATGATCTCTCTAAGTCCTTTCATTTCCTTTCCATCACACTTCATAATCATTACGTTCACTGTTACTTCCTCTACCACATTTTTGTCATTGGTCTTTTTACTTTTATGTCACATCAGAAATATGATGCTCATTTCTCTTTTCTCAGCTGTTTATACTTTTTGTATCCAAGGCTTGTAGATTTAAAAGTGAGAATGGCCTGTGTTGACTTGCCGTGGTGGCACAGGGTTCATTACATATGCTAGCTGCTTGATTGATTTGAGCCACAAACTGGACAAAACTTGTACAATGGCATCTAAATTCCGCAAAACACAACCAACACAACCAACACAACCTCGTCTTTATGCTTAAGTTATGCCTCAAATCAACAAAGACTTTGAAATGGCGGGAGAAGTACTGTTATCAATCAGTGGTTTCAGTGGTGCAAATAGCACAACTTAGTGTAACTGTACACATTATACAAATATGCAAGTGCTTTTGTTGGAGTAAACCGAGTTGTTGTTGGAGTGAATTTGATTTTTGAGGAGTGAATTTGATTTTTGAGGGGTGAATTTTGATTTTGCATGCAAATGACCCTTATCGACTACTGTAGATCAGGCATTTAATTAAGCACATTTTTCTGGAAAATCTGAAAGATTACATTTATGGTATTATCTATACAGTATTGTTATTTTCATTTACCACAAAATAAAAATACTTCACCTGGACAATGATCCTCATCAGAACCATCAGAACAATCATTTTTCCTATTACACCTCAGATTTTCAGAAATACAGCCTCCTGATTTACAGGAATATGAACCAGGTTTGCAGCTGTTGCCTGACAAGTAAAAAATAAAAACATTTTGCTTGTTAGATGCTTATTTCACTTTGTAAGTCAGTTCTCCCATGGGAGAATTTACAGGCAAATGTCAGGCTAAGTATCCATTGAAAAGTTGTTTTAGTTACCCAATTCAACTAATTCACCTACTTTAAGTTTTGCCAGCTCTAAATATTTTGTGAGCTAAGTATTTCATTCTGTATTTTGAAAAAGAGCAAGGGTAGCAAGTAACATTTTGGGTTTGAAGGTGCTATTGCAGATATAGAAAATTCAAAAATTTTATGATGACTTACCATTTCAACAGATAATTGTATACTACCAATAATTAGATTCCTAATGCCACATGTTAATTCACGTACGACCATCTCAAATTCACTGTCAAACTCAGCGGCCAAACTCACAGATAGTATACATGTAGCTAAAGTTAACTTTTTAAAGTTCGTTTTCTTTTAGTTTTTGTTTTAACAGCTGATTTTAAAAATAAAGCTATATTTTCAGCCTAATTAATTTTAGTATTAACTGTTCATCAACAGTACTAATCCATCAAGGGGCAAGGGTAAAATCATCTGGCATTTACTGCAGTAAAGTAATAAACTGTGCCAATTTATTTGCCAAGTTACTTGTGTCAGCCTGGTTAAAATATAATATCTAGCCATACAATGGGCATTATGAAATTACTCTCTACTCTTCCTGTCACATGAATTAGAAGCTCTTAAATTTGAATTTTACAAATCTATAATACTGGAAATCAGTAGCTTCTTTATTATTTCAACAATATTATTAAAATGTGTTAGCTTGGTAGTTATCATATGTTAATATGCATGCTCAAGCTATTCTACTCAAAAATGTTCTGAGTCCATGATAGGAATTGAACCTGTAACTTTCTGATTGCCAGTGAAATGCTCTAACCATTGAGCTACATGGACTCAGACAGTGAGCAAAGGTTATATTTACATACTGGTTCGTAATGGTGGTGGACATATGTACTGCCAGTCTGCAAGTCTCAAAATGTCATCTATTTATTTTAGTACTAATCAACAATATTAGTGAATGCAGTAGCTTAGTTGTTATAAGATAATCAGATATCTCAGAAAAAGATAGCTCAATGGTTAGAGCATCTCACCAGCAATCAGAAGGTTATGGGTTTGATTCCTGTCAGGGACTCAGAAAGTTTTTCTGAGTAATACCTTCAGCATGCATATTATTAACACCTTTATCTCAACTGAAATTAAGCATTCAGAAACACAAATTTATCAATTACTGGTTAAAATCAAGCATCAGATTCTAGACAATTCCATATCAAATAACTATTTATGTTAAACAGAATGGCAGACTAACTTGCACAGCTTTCTTCATCAGAGTTGTCATCACAATCATCATCACCATCACACACAAAATTGTTATCAATACATTTGTGATTTTGGCATTGGAATAAACCAGGAGAACAGGTTGTACTGTAGTTACCTACACCAATGCAAAGAATTGGTTGTTAGTCAATTTATTAGAAATTATTGCTTGAAGTCATCTATTTATGTAAATCATGCAATTCAGCTTTTTAGCTGCGATGTGAATTTTAATAAACCAACCTATCATCATCATCATCATCATCATCATCATCTGTTGCTGTCTGACAACATTTCCATTCTGTTTATATTCCTAAAACTTTGTGTAATGGCTGGTATATTATGTTTGTTGGAATTGAGCCTCATGTCTCTCCTTTTCTCTTCCTCTTCTTGTGTCTTTTACATTAATATTTAATTATTTGGCAAACAATGTGTATGTACTTGTTCATCCTAGCAATTTTCTGCAATTATCTTTTTGTCACTCAGCCTTTGAGTGTTTCCCAGAGGGTGTAATCAGAATACTCTAATAAGTTAAGGGCAGATTAAAGTGTTTGGTACTGGACATTATACAGTGCTTCTCAGCTGAGTTTGGAACGGCTACAGTTTTCTTGTGAAGTTTGTTTTAAAAATGATGTCGTCTAGGTGTTGTCGCATTAAAGTTTCTTTCTGAATTTCATGCTAAGTATCACTTACTGATGACAAGTGACTACTGAAACTAAATACTGCTTATGCATGGTTATTAGTAATGGAGTCAATGCATAAAACACCATAAAAAATCATTTGAGCTGCCAATTTGATGAATTATTGTGATTACCAATTATTTTTGCAAAGATGTTTTGACTCCCTAATTCATACCCTGTAGGGTTTTAAACTTTAAAGTACTGTTCAATAAAATTTTATTTACAATTTTTTTCGTCTTCTCCACCAAGACAATCTTCATCTCTGTCACACTGTAATCTTGCTGGCAAGCAGGCACCATTATAACATGAAAATTCATCTGCAGAACATGTCCGATCTACAGTGAAAAATAAATTGTGCCAATGAAATCTAATCATTTAGATTGTACTGAACTCAGCTGGCCACAAACTAAATCACTGGTGAAAAATTCTAAAGATTTTCAAATTTATTCAATCCATATTTATTTCCTTCATCACCCACCCCCAGCATTAATGCATTTTAGTATCATCCATGAACATAAATTTTGGATATGGTAAGAACTGAGATAGACAAGAACACAGTTTCAAGAATGGCATTTACTTACTGCAGCTCTTTTCATCACTTTGGTCATAACAATCAGAATAACGATCACATTTCCACTTTTGAGGGATACAACGGCCATTTCCACATCTGTGTTCTGTGTTATTGCATTGTCTTATTGCTAAGGTCAAAACAATAACTGTTAGATATATAAACTTATCTTTTAATGTTCTTGCGCAGGCTTAAGAGTCAGCTCCCAAAAATGTATGCCGTACATCAAAACATTAATTTATTAGATATATTTTCCAATTATATTATGAAGTTGTGGTCAATGAACATTAATTAGCTAATATTCACTGTGTAAAAGTGTATGGGTTTCGTTGTAGTCAAATTTAAAATGTCAGGATAGTCACTTGGTTAATTGAACATCAACAATTAAGTTTTTCTACATTTTTATTACTGTAATAGTTATGAGGTATTGATCTGACTACCAATTGACCCAATGTTGACATTTTAATGGCGAAGAGAGCATTGAGAGCTGTACATTAGGTTGTTTTGCTTTCTGGATCATCTTAGGTATGTTGTTGAAAACTGGAACCATTATCAGTTTATTACACAGGAAATTCCTATCTTTTGGATTGGTTTTCTTTGAGTTGAAACCCCCTATAACCCTAACCACTTATGTGCAGGAGAAACGTTAGTTACCAGTAACTCCATCTTGCTTAAATCTTGAATAAATATTGTGAGAAAGTCTTTCATAATTATGAAGGAGCTGCTAGTTAGAAAAAATACCAAGTCTATTTAAAAAGCACTAGATTTAACATTTAGATGTGCAATAACAATGTATTAATTTATATTTGCTAATTAGGATTGGCTTGGTGGGTTTGGGACGCTGCCAGGCAGGGGTATCAACCCAAGACAAACCACCCGGAAAGTATGTTTTTTATAGTGTCTTGAATTATGTAACCATGAAATTATAAACAACAGTGAGTTGTTCTAGCATAACATTGGGTACCATCTAATTTCTAATCTCTATCCACAAGCTCCTGGATTTGAACTGTCTAGCTTCATGTATACTGTACAATGCCTGAACACCATATTATTTATTTTCATACAATCTCTGATATGGCTTGATATGTTTGAATGATCACCTGTCATCAATACTAGTCATGTAGCATACCATTACAACTTTCCCATAACTATTCAAATGGTGTTTTAAGTTGTTTGTAGCTTGTTTCTGTGGCCATTTAAATGGAATTTGATTGCTACACCGGGGTGCAGTACACTGTGCATTTTTACACAAAAACAACTTTTTTAAAAATAATTTTATGTTACTGGTATATAACAGCTACAGCACCAGTACCTGTACTTATACAATTTGTAAATTTCCTCACTATTTTTGTACAATGTAAGCTTTTGTGCATGTGGCTTATATATAATGAAACATATTTTGGCATGGTTTAACTCGGCGCCTGTCAATTGCTATTAATTAGCATGACCTGTGCATTTGCTAGTCTATTCCCTAAAACTGTACAGTTTGAAAATTAATTAGTCAGAGTTAATTCATACAAACTGTTCTTGTAGGTTTTTGCTTTTGGAGTAAGCCTTTGTGTAATATACATGATTATATCTTACAGTAAGCCTTAACAGTTACAAGCCTGACCGTCATTTACTGGCACATTAGAATTTGATGCTTAGTTAATCTAAACCCCCTAAAAGGCTGGAAATTGTGACTAATTGCTGTAGCCACCATATGAATGTGACTACAAAATTTACTTTGGTCCCTATATTTTCTAATCTTGTTGCCAACTAGCAATTTACCTTTCAAATCCAATTTTTTTGTCTAATAGAAGATCTTTCTGTCACCTGTTTTATTACTACCATACTTCTCAGTGTATAAGTTGATTTTCTAGGACTCGAAATTGATGTCTAAAAGTCAACCTCCAATTATACAAAGGATCATAATGGGACTAAGCCCAATGGATGTACTAGTACCAGTCCTCCCTGTGTCACAAAAATGGCAGGTCTGAACATTGCTAATAAATCAATACATCATCAATGCATTTTGTTTGAAACTTTGTGCGTATCCTGTAGACACATGAACAAGCCTCCAAAACTATGAACTTACGAAGTACGATCCAAGTAAGGTAAAGGTTGCTAACTTTGCTGAAAACTCATACAACTCTGCTGCTGGTCCCAAGTTTGGTGTTAACATGGCAATTAATTATTATTCTCAAAAAGAAACCCGACAAATTGAAAGAGTTACAAAAATGTGTTGATCATGAATCAAAGTATCACTTGTCTGAACTCCAAGAACAGCTAGCAAAACACTGGTGGATGAGAAATTAGTAAAATATTTAATGTAGAGTAAGTTGTAAATACACTTGGTAAATGCCCGTACCATGGAATTTTCTATATTAAAATATGCTGTTTTCAAAGATTTGCCATTAAAGTTTCTGCAAAACTGTTCAGTGTCAGCTACCTATTTAATCTGAAGGACTTGACTTAGAGTATTGTAAAGTTCATGATTTTTTTGATCATAAAATAAGGGCTCAACTTACATGCCAAGTTGACTTATACACCAAGAAATACAGTATTAAACAAGTTTTATGGAAATCAATTACATGTGTGTAGCATGGTGCAAGAAAAACACATGATTAATGAAGAAAACATTCAAATTTGATAAAGCCATTTACATTTCAAAAGGCTGTGAAACGGACACCATGGGATCAGGGAAATATGATATGTCCATATATTTGCCACTTTTTAGTTCTCCAGCCAATCATATTTCTTCACTTTCAATCATTTGATCCCACAGTTTGAATTTTTAATGCCTGATGCCTCACATCACCCGTTTCTGTAAAAGCTCTGCCGCAGCTGTTATTTTGAAAATGCTGTTTGTAGTAAAAAGGTGCATGGATGCAATTCCTCAAAAAAAATTTAGCAGTTTCTCAAAGATCAGGTATTGCTGGCACCTACACATAAAAAGCATGCCTCTATTTGGCCAAGATTTTAAAATGAATGACAACTTGTTAAAAAAGTTTGTTTCCAGTCCTAAATCCAGTTGCACTATTATATACAGGCGATCATGGAACAATAAAACTGGACAATGGTATTCTTTCTCCATTTGAATGGACTATATATACTTTTTTTGCTTATAATAGCATAATAAAAAGGTAACTAGAGTTAGAATGTAATACTTCATAAATCTAAACCTTAACCTGGCTTTGGATAATACATCCATTTGTGGAAAGGGAGAATTTAAGTAAGCCCCAAGCCCCCAATAGACCTTTGGTCAACAAGTTTCTTAGCAGCATGCTCAAATACAAACTACACTCACTTAGTGGTAGTACAGCACCAAGGATAACTTAGTTTGTATGTTTGCTTCTTGCTGGAGGGAGGATTATATGGTCAATTTGGGCATACCACCTATCAATATAACAATAGTAGCAAGAAGTGGTAATATTGCAGCTGTTCTGAAAAATGAAAGCATGTACTGCCCTATTTTAAGTGCTTGTGCAATTACCATGCAAACCCTAAGTGCTCCATCAATTTTATATCCTTTCCAAATGAATCTCATAAGAGTAAGAATGTTTAAGAATCTAAATTCTAGGTTTTCTTTTTTTAAAACTTGATCATGTGCACAATACCTCAAAATCAATTTACATGCTTTACATCAATAATGTACAGGAAGGTAGAGTCAGGAGATGTTTCCAGGTTTTGATATTGTAACAGTTGTTCATGTCTTTAATTGAAAACTAAAGTTTTTACTTCTGTAGTAAAGATGTTTAAATCATTCAACTACAACATGAATGCATTTGGTAAGCAATAAGGTAATAGATAAGCAATGTAGTAGCTCTAAACTTTATTGCATGGTTTATGTTGACATAAATCAAATATCTACACTATTGTATGTTTCAATGTACTTAACCAATATTAAGCATGTAAAACTATATTAACGCGAATGCAGTAACTTGGGGATATTAGGATGCTCAAAGAGCAAATTTAACAATAACCTATTATGTTAGCCCAATGGTAGCAAAGTCCTCTGACCATTAAGCTACACTGATATCACCACCTAAAATAAAAGTCCATGCCTGTCCAGCTAACTAACTGTAGAAAATAAGAATACTGTAAACAAAAGATAACATACCAGAAACTACATTGAAGATTTGTTGAGTTGTTGACTAAAATTACACTACAGGAAATTAATAAGGATCTAGCATAATGAAGTAGGATCTTTAAGTTTCTTGTATGGTGGCCCTTTAGAGTAAATTCTGCATGGCTAATGTCTGACAAGTTTATTCTGCTGAGATAGACATCTAGGGATTAAAGCTTATCACCATATTCAGATAAAATCACAATTACACCAGTCTATTGTAATCAGTTTGATAAGCTCGTAAAAATAACATTTGGTCCTCAAAAAATTGTTTATAATTTAAGGTACTCGTGAGGGCGTCTGGCTAGCTTTCTGAGACTGCGGCAAGTTCAAGTGCCATCCAGTAGTTGTACAGCAAGAAACGACTGGTGGAAACTTTAAGTCACTATTCAAAAGTATGGATGACCTTGGCAGTTTATTCATGCAGATAATAGCATGCAAATGTAACTCATACAACGTGTCACTTCGAAATATTCTTTTGTAATTTTATGGTTGCTATGATGTCTGCTGATGAATGGTTAAACATGAAACAACGTAAAACCACCTGTCACTAAAAACCTTCCTCAAATTGAAAGATGCGAGCAGAATTTCACTTTATAAATGCAGTTTAATAAGATATTTACCTCGTCCTCACAGCCAGTAAGAAGAACTGTACATGGGAAAACATGACGATAGAAATTTGTAACGTCAACTGAAATACTAAATCAATACTAGAGAGAACGCACGCAACGGCAAAATTACGGACTTCCAGTTTTCTTGCATATGCTTTGAGGATATCAGAGTGTAACGAAAATGAAAGTCCAAATAACAAGAAAACGACAGAAAATGACAAGTTGATGGAAATTGTCGGAAAAATTGCTGACGTTATGAACTCTTCGTACAAAAGGAATGAATGGGTATTGACGCCCCCAACGATGACCAATAAGCTGTCACCATTACCGAACATGCCTTCGCTACGCCAGTGAAACTCCCACGACGACAACATAACATCCTATTCTCCCCGACAACCCTTTAACAATAAGATCAAAATAAAACAAACTTGCCATGGCATTGTATTTAAATGTATTTAAGAAAAGCGACTGCTTCGATACTTTGCTTTCAGTTTCAGAACGACTGAGATTTACTTTACTATTACGTATTGAAACAAATCCGGACCAGCGAACCAGAAGATTTATTCGCCATTCACATAGTTTAAACAGTTTTAAATTGTAAGAACAAGCAAAAACTGTTGCTAAAATCAGTTTTCTAACGCAGCTAACTTTGAATATTTTTTTTCTTTAAGAAAAGGGTTCGTTACTAAAGTCCAAGCCCACAGCGTCGAGGAAGGACGAGATATTTTGGGTCGGTGTTGTTCCCAACACATCTATCTGGCTTGGTCTTGTTTGTAAATACACCCATTTGGCTTGAATAAAGGACATACTGTATAAAAATTATGATCTTACGGTAAATGTTCCGATCCTCGTTCGTAAGAAACACAGACTTCTATCCAAAACCTTAGCTGGAAGATAATACTGTGTCGGACCCTACATCGGCTTATTAAAACGGTAAAGTGTAAACTTAGCAGAAATCTTTACTCGGTAAAGATCCGTTGGCATCACAATGGAAGACAGGGGTCTAACTGTTTTCCTCCGTTCGAAGTAACGTAACGTCAGTTAACGTCTATATATAGCAGTCTTCTCAAATTTCTATAGCTATAAAACATACCACAATTTGTTTCATCGCTTCCATCATCACAGTCGGTATCCTCATCACAGACAAACTTTTCATCAATGCAAATTCCTCCATTGGCACAACGAAACTTGCCTTCGCCACAAGGCAAAGCTGTAACGAAGAATGGGACACAGTCATAAAATATTTTATCACTAGCAAAGTTTATCTGAAAGTTCTTTTCAACTTTAGACAATTAATTATTAATTTGAGCGAGTCCCTCCCTGTCCTATGTAAACGTAGTTTGTATTGAAGTCACGAATAGGTCTTAAATCGAAGCTTTCAAAGTACAAGAAACATGCAATGACCTTCAAATTTATGTATTTCAAACATGTAAGGTACCATGAATTTATTTCCAGTTTTCTTATTCATGAAACCCGACACCAAACGTTGTAAAGTTTGATTAAAACTTCGCACGAACGAACTCTGAACGTAAGGAATATTTCAAGTAATCGTATATTTATTTACTATGTGTTTTGGTAACTTACCAGCAACATGAATTTCTTTGATACTAAAAATTAGAAAAAATACATGCAAGATTCGATAGATCAGGAACATCCTTGTTATAACCACTAATTCACTCTCAGCCCCACACTTGACGTTCCACCTAGTACTTCTTCCTTACGCTAGTATTCACTGACTAAATACCTTACACTAACTAGAATTAATATCCAACCGCGTGGCTTGTTCAAGTCAGGTCAGATGACGTCATAGCAGTAGCAACCAATAAAATATCTGAAGCAAATATGGCGCGACTCGCATGACTCGAGTGTTTTGTTTGAGTGAATGTTTGCATACTTAAATATTCAAGAATGTGAATCGAAAAACACTGCGTTCAAAGATAAAACACCTTAAGGGACCTAAAAACATACATCTCACATTTTTGAATTTTATCCCACTCTTGAATTGCCATATCACGTGCTTTTACTTTTTTTAAAAAAAAAAATTAAGAGGGAATGTTTTGTCCAGTGGTTAACAGGCGCTGTCTCATTTCCATATTATTTTTTACTCTTTGATATTTCATAAAGTCATTAATGCCTTTTTAATTTTACAAAATCTGCTTGTAACATTAAAATTCATAGAAATGGGCTGTCAAGTCAGACTTAAAAAATATCCCAAGCGAGGCTGGATGCAAATTCTAATCTGCTCACGCACCTACTGAAAATAAATTTTAAGATTTATGTATGTAGTTCTGCAAAACTTATCTGAATAACAAGGTGACTGATGAAGGATACAACAGTTCTAGTTAATCATCTATTCTTACGCTTCAAGGCATCGCCTGAACATTTAGTGTGCCGAACTTTTGAATTAGATTCGAAGCCTTTCATGAGTTACAGCTCCCTTCGAAGCTCCAAGATATGTAATCACATAATTCTCAATCATTTCTAATCCTTACTCGCCCAGCAGATTGTCGCCCATTTTTACGTCGATTTTCAAAAGCGTGACGCTGCACACACCCACCTACTATCTCTTTGTTATGCTATGAACCGTTCCTTTAAACAGAGCAAAAATTATGTAACATTCTTGACTACTAAAACCTGCAGCGAATATTTCAAAAATACAACTTCATCGGTCAATATTATAAAAGAAGTAAATAAATAAATATAATATATATATATATGTATATGTATGTGTATATATATAAAAAAGGGATAATATACTTAATAATTATATTCATAGATTTATGCAGAATTATATCCAGCATGTTTATCTGTGTGTGAAGCTGGGAGCAGATGTGTCAGATGTCTCCAAAATCGGGGGAAATTGGAAATGTTTTGGCAAATTTTGGGAAAAAATCCGGGGCTAAATTCCATAAATTTTTGTTCCAACTTGTAAAAATTTACGGTAATTGCAGCTTGAGGGATTTAACAGTCCAGACCTCATGAATCCATACACTGGGTTGTTCGAACAGCTGGCAACGTTACTATCATCGATCATATGTTGTAGCAGTAAGTGTAAAGTCGAAGGTCGGTCGATTTTGCATGGCAGGCAAGAACCACAGAGCCGGGTAATACTTGAGGCGTACACGAATACAACATGATGACATGCAAGCGGTTCCAAAACAAAGTACATTTCATTTTGAGGGTAGCTAGTAAGAAGTAGTTAGCAGAGACAAGTGCAACTGTAGCAGAAGTAAAGTAAATGGTTCGAACCTGGGAGAATCACTGCATGTAGTCTTACACTAACCTGGATCACCAACTTCCACAAACACGTAGAAGAAGTCTTGGAACCTTTATTTTGGTAATACCGTGCGGATATTTTGTATTATGCTTGTTAAAGTTTAAAAAAACTAAATGGAGGCGCCCCTTATGAAATATCTCGGTTAATCTCGCTTCAATTCCTCAGAACTCGATTATCACACGAAATTTCAGCAAATTCGGTTAGCAGGCTATTTTTATTTTAGAGAGTCTATATTTAGTGGGATAATTTAGTTACAAATATAAGATCTTTTTATGAAGCCTGATTTCTCGAGGCAGTAGATGAAGTCAAAGGAGAAAGAGGGAAGATATATATAGGGAAGGAGGCAGGAATATAGAAAGGTGTGATGTTGTTCTTTCTAACCCTTCTCTAGTCAGTTCGTTTGTTACCATGCATGACCGTTATTTTATATAGAATGAAAATTTCGATTACCTTCGATTGACTAATGAGTCTCGAATGAGGAAAAAGCAAGAGGTGTATTTTGGGTTTTAATTATGTATGACCGCGCATGCTATCAAAAGTTTAAAGCTAAAAAAATTAATCGGTTGAGCCCTTGACAAGCACCCGATTTGGATCAAAATATTAACCTTTAGATTGCAATAAGTGTTTAAACCATTAGCTCACAAAACTATAGAATAGCGCATATTCAATCGATAATTGGCATAAATACGAGGATGGAATATGGTGGAGAACGCTTTTTATCGAAATTCTTTTCTTACCATGATTACTGTACGAGACGAGTGATTAACAGAATATAGCACAGCGTCAAGGTAGATTAAAAGCAGACGAGACAATCTGGCAAGAAGTTGCTGTATGAGGCCTGATCATACGGATTTTTTCTTGGGGTGGGTGTTTGTGGCCGACTGTGGTAGTGCACGTGTGTCTTACTTCTGTGATTAGGGTTCGATTCCGCCTCCGTGCAGGTTACTGATTCAATTTACCTTGGTGGCATGTGAGAAGAGTGTTGTCTAGTTTGACTCTACGTAGGTTTCCTCCGGGTACTCCGGTTTCATCCTGTAGTAACACTGGACCCATGAGGGTTATCCAGTATAAATAAAGGATCTCTACTTTACTTTACTTTACTTTACTTTACTTTACTTTACTTTACTTTACTTTACTTTACTTTACTTTACTTTACTTTACTTGGAACTATACATTCCTCTCGCGATATCAAATTATGAACGTTCACAGTGACAGTTTCTGTGTTCACTAGGTTGTCAAAAATGTCACATGCGCGCCCAGAGTAAATGATTGTTTTAATTACTTTAAATTATACATTCAAGTATTTTGAGTGGGAAGGTTAGTCATCTATCCAGATACTGGTTCATTTTTAAGAAAGTGGTGGTCTGTACATGTTCAAATTTTCCAATGACCAATGTAGCCGGAGCTAGAGTTTTTCGGGAGTCATTCTAGGTGCAAAAATTAAAACTGATCCTATGACGGCCAGCAAACTTGAAAAAAACGGTTTAAGTAGATGGCAAATAACGTTGACAGTATAAAATTATGTTGTCAACATTGACCCATCAGCTGATGACTTCAGGTGCTTATCTTATGATACACGTACGAACACATCCTATCATCGTAATTAGCTAGCAGGCGATCAAGTTTGTTTAGTAAATGACAAGTGAGCACGTGAGATAAGGATGATAAATTTAAGAACATCACAAGGTACCCTTACAATGAATAATTCAAAACATGTTCCGGATATGCATTCATTAGGTTAATACTTGCTACACGAACAAGGATTACAGAGTTTAAGCGACAGGCGTTCTTGATAAACTGACGGCGTTTTCTTTCAACAGAGTTTGACATCCAGAAAATAAACCTCTGATTCATTTGTTATTAGTATTTCGTTTTCAGTGTAAACAAATGTCTTTTCACAAATATCTTTCACTTGACAAAAATGTCATTGATAGAACTATAGCAAAAATATCCCCTTTTTGGGGTCATTCAGCAGTCTAGTTATATACATATGAGAGTGGCGAGCTCTGCTCGTCATACGCAATAAATTTGTAGCGATAAAAAATAAATGAAGTAACCCAAGACTGCCTCTGGTTGTTTGTATATATATATATATATATATATATATCTATTATGTCACTTACCTCAAAATGTCACTACAGCCTGTTTCATCTTCTGAAAGAATCTTCAGGTGATTCTTTCAGAAGATGAAACAGGCTGTAGTGACTTTTTGTGGTAAGTGACATAATACTATTTGCTCTATCTGTTTGGTATTGAGCCCTCTTTGTATTTCGTAAACCAAAACGTTCAC
>JBAHVQ010182140.1:0-16153 GCA_036872915.1 Nanipora kamurai | reverse complement strand
GCATGCGTAATGAGGATAATACGGGATTTAAATTCCCTATGAGAACAATAGAAAACGAGGCGATCATGGTATTACATTAAATATGGTTCACTTTTCTTCGATTCATTTTAGAGATTTGACCACTTCAGCCTGCCTTTGCCACAAGAGGGACGTATAACCCATCTAACCAACAATTTTAGGGTTAGGATTACTGTTTAAATCTAGGTTAGAATTAGGATTCGGATTGGATTATGGCTGGCACTAGTGTTAGGATGAGAGTTAGGATTAGATTTAAGATTAGTGTAAGAATTAATGTCAGGATAAAGGTCACGGTTACGGTATGGATTTAGCCTGCGCACAGGCTCTGGGGTTTGTTCGTGCCTAGGGCTGCCTAAGGTAGGTTTTAGTTTCCAGTGGGGTCGTTGATCCAGTAATTGTTTAGTATTTGTTTTGTGCTGTTCTAGGCCGCTGCAAAAGGAGATATTGCTCTGGAGTATGCCGAACTCTACGTGAATCTTAGTGAAAAGGTTCGACAGGTTACCGAAGCCTACTTTCGGCTAACCACTCCGTTGTTTTTCAGTTACACGCATCTTGTCTGCCGAAAAGCAATCTCAGGTACACTTTTTAGGAGTTCTCAGTTCTTTTCTGTCTCGATGGGTCTTGGATCATTTTACCCTGGGCATCGCAAAGTTCTTCTGCACGTGTGAGTTGAGTGTTGTCTAGATTGACCCTGCCAAGCATCACCAGTTTTCTCTGGGTATCCCGGTTTCCTCCAGCAGTATTACCAGACGGACCCTTGTGGGGTGGCCTTACTGGATCTCCTGGGTTACTGGGGAACTGCTGACAGGGTTATCCGGTATAAATAACCTTTACCTTCACCAACCTTAGACGATTTTACTCGCCACAGTGACATTTCCTGACAGAAGAGAGTTATATTATACCAAGCATGTCTTTGATATAAAGACGAGATCTTGACTTTTACAAGATGTTAGTTTTCAGGTTTTGTTTTCGTTGTATGTATCTTTTGAAATAGTTGGATGGTCGTGGTTTATGTGTCTTCCTTTTTACTTTTATTTAGATGCCAGAGAAAAAGGTTTACACATAAGTCATCCAATTCACTCAGATAACTGTATCCTAAAGAACGGTGAAGTTGTGACTTGCGTGAAAGAACATCCAGCATATACTTGGAGGGATTACAGGTAAGTATAAGACACAATTATTGTTCCTCTTGCTCTTCATCACTATTTCTGTCTGTTATCCCTTTTTCTTCTTTGACTCTTTTCCCTGCCAGTTCTGTGTTTTTTTCTATTTCAATTCCGAATCAATGTAGTCGCTGCATTCGCCCTACTCATCGCAACAGAGGTATATAGTTTTGCTTCAGTCCACAAATTTCTAGACTCGAATCCATCGATTCCTGAACAAATGTATTTAAGATGACTAGTGAACGTTCATCAAGCTCGTTATCTCAGAAAAAACACTTTCTGAGCCCTAGATGGGAATCGAACCCGCAACCTTCTGATGACCGGTGAGATGCTCCAACCATTGAACAACAACGACTCAGATGGTGAGCTAGGGTGCAGGTTCGTCATATGTACTGCCTAGGCGGAAGTCACGATATGATGAGAATGATTGAAATACTTAATGCTGAACACAAAGTATCTCCGATTTATGGGACAAAATTGCTCCCCTCTGTTCCACGTACAGTTATGTGTTTATAGTTTCACGCGTTTTGGGTAACTGCCAAATTTTGTTAAACAGTTGCAGATGTGGCAGCAATTCAAAATTTTACACATTCCAAATTTCGGTGATTTCCACAGTATCATATGTAAGCCTAGTTACTGTTACCGCAACAATCTAATCAAGACATTAATTTTTGCATTTTAATGCTTAGTGCCATCCTGTACTTGAACGATGATTTCACTGGTGGACAGTTTATTTTTGCAGCATCAAACCAGACCATTGAGGTACGCAATGAAAGCTTGAAGTAATAATCATGATTATTTCGAGAGGGTGCCTAGATTGATTTCTTAGGGGCCTAATCTTATAAAGCAAATGAAATAAAATTAGGGCTATATTTTGTTGATAGCCCATTTTGGTGGATATGTACTTGGGAGAAGGGTGTTTGAGACGAATCATTCGACAAACTACCATACAGTAAATATGGTACCTAACATCTGAGATTTCTAAACCAGACATCATAAAAGGACCGCGAAGCGTTTTGCAAAGGGGGAATAATTGGAGAAAAATTGAGGGGAAGGGGTCCAATTCCTCTAAGTTTGGTATGAGTGTAGGTATGGGTTAGTTGTGACTTTTTACATAATACCCGATTAATTTATGCGTTTTCAACCTTAGGCAATTGTCAAACCAAAATGTGGTCGGATGGTAGCATTTTCTGCGGGCTTTGAAAATCTCCACGGAGTTCTCGGAATCAAACAAGGCACTCGATGCGCCTTGCCGACCTGGTTTACCTTGGACAGGAAATATGATGAAAAACAACGACATGATGCCTACGAAGTTCTTCGACAATTACGAAAAGATCAGAATTCCAATAGTAATTCACCAGATAGTCAACACAAGGAGTTGTAGAGTCGTGTAAATTAGGCAGGACTGTAGGAGGGATGGTCTTGGTGGTGGGTGTCAAAAGTGGGCTAAACTTCTGACGTTGAGAAAGAGTTGACGAAAGACTGTTTATGTGTACGCTGTCGCTTAAAAAAATCTCATTGGTCTGTGCTATTGGTTTGTACCTCAAAAACGAAGTTTGGTAGTGAAATCAACGACGCTGACGTAATCACGCATAAGGTCTATTCCAAAAAGAGTAGTCTTTTCAATTTGTTTATAACTGTTTGTGATGAAAATAGAACTCATTCATCGATTTAACTGAAAACTTGCGAGGAAGTAGTATAGGCCGGTACAAGCAACCAGATTAGCGGCTACTGGGAGGGAAAAGAATGCCGGGTGAGACCGCACACCGTCGATTACCTTAGCTGTTATTCTGATATTGTTACTATTTCACTTCATGTGCTATCTATAAAGGGAAAATACTGGCCGGAGGTTTCATGCAGAACGATCGAAGATCGCTTAGATTTGTACGGTAGATATTTTGGGCAATATTTTCCTCGTGTGAACATAGGTAATGAAAATTACAATTTTTTTTTAATGTTCTTTTTCGTCGTTCTCATGTCCTTAGCTGTCGTGGTTCACGTTTTATTGATGAGTCAGCCTGAGCCAACCGCGTACCCAGGACCTGAGCGTGCATATCTCTAGCGGCTTGGCCGTTGTGCCTGGTTTCGAGACTATTCCTGAGTAAAGATTCCGGAAAGTAAGCTTGCTGGCCAAACTCTGCCTTTTGGTCACTCTATCTGGCTCTCCATGAATCTCTAATGAATTTACTGATTGAATATAAAAAAAGATAAAAAATGTTTTTATTGACGGACGTTTTCGAGCAACTCGATCATCTTTAGGTTAAAACATCAGGTAAAACTATAGTTTTGCACAAACATTGAAATGCTAGGTTTTGAAAAAGAGACCATCGTAATTGAGATTGTCTGATCTGTTTACAGTACGAGACGAGTCTGCTTGACGAGCATCCGGGCCTGTATTGCATCCACGCGTATTTGACTCGCGCGCGTACGGATAAGCGAGAGACTCAGAACAAGTCTAGTCTTGCGCACCATGTACAATTTATTTATTATTTATTTGAAAATATTTGTAAACGTAGTCCTTCAGGGCTCGTAGGAACCTGCTTTTCAAGGAGCCGTTTGCACACTGAAATTACAGAACATCACTTATTAACTGCAAATCATCAGTAAAATTCTAAAATTATTGGACCTTAACAATCAGTATAAATTTTACCCTATTATATTATAAATCCTCGAATTTGATTGGCTATATTAGTTTACTATTTGCTGGCCGGGCTTCGCCTTCTTCATAATCTGCTCTTGGAAGATTTGAGCGGGACTTTCTAATTGCTAATTAACTCGATGTAAAAGTAGAAAGTCTCCTTTTTGAATTTTGAGTGTTGCGGGTTCGAGAACCATTTGGAACCCAGAGTTTTTCTGAGTCCATGGCGTTCCACAGTTTGATCAGCAAAAAATTTCCTAAGACTTTAAGTCTCCTTTTATAAACCAAATACTTTCAATCTATCGCCTTAAAATCATTGCAGTTTCTCAACAATTATCAACCGTCCTAATAAACTGGTGAGCGAATAACACTCTGGTACGCCTGATTTAATATTTGCTCATGAAGTTAGTTTAATATTCCAACAGTTCTTCTGGTCATTATTGTAATGAGTAATCAATCTTTTAAATCAATAAAAAAATTGTCTTTTCTAAATTGTCTTTACTAAATTTTAAAAAAAAAAATAAAACAAGAAAAAAAGAGAGATTTTCTTAGGGAAAAAAGTCCCTAATTTTTACGAGACAGCAGTTTTTAGCGTCACTGCTATCATTGGGGGTGGGGATTATGCCCATTGCGCAGATGCATTAGCCTCCTGGAATGCACCCATCATGGCCGCCATCTTATTTATTTGACTGACGTTTAACCATCAAGCTCAATATCCGTCCATGGTTAATGAAAAAACATCACAGAGAAAGAGGCAAGCTTCATTAAATTTCCTACGTTTATCGTTGAAGAACTTCGATAGCTTGTGATTGCTTGTACAGCATTATTGTCTGTATTTCTGAGAGTCATTCGAATAACTTACCGTGCAAACATTAATACGTTCATCCAGATGTGCCTTCTGATGATGCTATTGTGCAAGCAGCTCTAACACCTCATACTCTTCTTTCTCCCTTCTCCTAAATTCTCGCTTATCCTAAATCGCGGTAGAGTATGAAACATTTCTTTCGTCATCGTGAGTATTTGTCACTGTTGTCTGCCAGGAATGTGGCCGGGGTTTTTTTAAGGGGGGAGCCATAGCCGGGAAAGATCATGTGGTAGATGATCTTGGTAGATGACTCCAACGAACTTTTTTTCATTGATAATATCTGTAAATGGTGAAATGCCAAAGAGTGTTTGTATGAAAGTTGTCATTGAGCTATTTGTGTGTATTGAGGACTTTCTGTCCGATTCTATAATATTTTTCACGGTAGAGTACAAAACCAAGGTATTTGTACTCCTAGTTTACTACGAGCTACCCCAGACATATTTATATGTCACGAGGAGCTGCTACTCCCTTGCTACCCCTTTTGCTATCAGCTACCACTGTACAGCAAGTTCAATACGGTAGCTGCAGTATAATCCACTTGCACTCATTACAAATCAGTGGTATTTAATCAGGCAGGGGAGCTGGGGTTTCCATGAACTTTTAACTTAGTAGATAATCATAATTTTTATATTAACTGGGTTTTTGCTGCCGCTAATTGAGATTGCCATTGGTCAATGTATGGTCACATGGCCTTTGACAAAACTAATATATTCAATCCCGGCAAGGAATACAACAATTATTCACTGCTTGGACTACAACAATAAATTCACAATTATCCTACACTGCTGAAGTCAACAGAAAAAGTTGACCTTTTGAGCAGGATTTGAACCTTCACTATTGGGAATTCAGTCCACCACTCTACCTGTTGAGTTATTAAGTCTACAGGGATTAGAAGCAAGTTCTTGTCCAACTTAAGTGCACCAGATATTCTCACAACAACTTAATGCTACCCATGAGGATGGATGTGCAGTGTTTCAATTCTATTTCAGAATCATCCTCAAGGTAATATAAAACAATAAATTCACAATTATCCTCCTGCATTTATTGTTTCATATTACCCTGAGGATGATTCTGGGCCACAACAGCTCACTAAAATCCAGTTAAACAGCCTGAGTTTGATGAAAATCCAGCAAAAACCCAGCCATATAACAAAACATTTAATGTCTGATCCCTGAGGAAACTATTTATGTATTAGTTTTGTTTTCCCTCAGGCCCTGAAATCTCCTTAAATTGGTCGTGGGAAACATCTAGACTTGCAGAAAAACAAAACTAACTGTTTCTCTCAGGGCAAAACATTAAGTGTGCAATATGCTGTATACTGTCATAAAAAGTTTTTAAACAAAATATAATGCAGGAGCCATAACCTGATCACTGCTATTTTACTTCTGGTTGGTCTGAAAGTCGAATCCCATCAATTTATTCCCATGAGATGTGTACGTCACCAATGGTTTTGGTGCTTGTGTAATAGGTTGTATTACTAGCAATCTATGTTATTGGTGTAACTTCAGCTGAGGTAAATCTCCAGTTGTGGAGGAGTAGGAAGGGTTGTAACTAGAAAAAGATTGGAAGGTATTTCTGAAGAATATTCTTGGAATTTCTATCCATAGCATTACCGTCATGGCATGGTACATTTCAACGAGCAATACACTTCCTTGCATTGGCAAGTTAATTTGACAAACATTGTTGGAAAAGTGTCTGGATTGCAGTTGATTGGTTTATAGTTGATGATTCAAAATATGATTGGTTCATCAAAAACCAAAAAGCAGGTAAATACAAAACTGGATGTTGTTTGCAAGTTCATCCAGTCAACTTGGTGGAACTCTTTTATTACTACAACAGGAGGATTCATATAAGATTTCTAATCAATACAATAGGAATTCTAAATTAATCATATGTGAATTCTTATCGGATCCCTCAGAAAATCCTATAGAGATGGGATTTATTAGGAAATCCGGTAGTCTTTCTTAGGAATTCCTATTAGATATCTTGGGAATTCATGCAGGATCCTTCAGAAAATTATATATATATATATAAGATGCTTAACCCTCTACCAGGCAGGTCTTCCTCAGGTGAGGCAGAACCGGTACAACTACTTGCGGCCTTGGTCGCACCAACAGTTCTTCTAATAAATGAATCTACACATTTATTCCGTAAAATCACCTCCCCAAATGCAGGAAATGACATTTGAGGGACCCTAGATTTCAAAATTTCCCAGGAAAACATGCCCCCAGACCCTCTAGAAATTTCTCGCGCCTGCGGCGCTCAGCTACGCTACTTAGTGGTCGCACCATTAGTAAAATGCTTCTGCCGCGCCTGTTTCTTAGCAAGCAAAATCGTCTGACATTAGCCAGAGTATCATGTTGCCATTTGGCAACAGTGCCCGGTAAAGGGTTAGGAGTACTTACAGTATTCTGATTGGGTCTTATAAGGTTTACCCTTGACCCTATGCTATAGGAATTCCTGATTCGTATCACCAGAGTCATGAAGTATGTTGCCTTGTTCCCAAACTTTAAAAAGTTAACTCGGTGTTTATGAATCGAAGTTTAGCGTGCTCCTCAAGCTTGTTAACTCAGGAAATTTATCTGAGACTCTGACGGGAATGGGGCCCGTAACCTTCTGATCACCGGTGAAGAGCGGAGGTTACCGCGGCCGTCCAACCGTCTTATGGACGGCCACTTCTGAATGTGGACGTCTATAATTTAATGGACGGCCGTGGACGGCTTTAGGGAATATTTTATTTAATAGCAACCCACAAGCTTTACATGTAATATTTCTCGAATACTTCGTAATTCGTTCCTCTGAACAACAAATTCGTTCGTAATTCGTTCCTCACAACAACAAATTGCCTGCAAAAACATGCGACTACGTCCTGCAAATTATGCGACCACAAAAATAAAATATGCGACCACACCCACAAAAGTGTTTTGGACGGCCAGTTTTAAAATCCTGGCTAAAACCTTGGAGGTTACTCTTTCTACTGGTTCGTAGTGTACATGTATACTGCTAACTACAGTCTCAACAAGTCAGAGAGGGCAGTTAGCAGTGCACATGAACCAACAGAAATAGTAACCTTCGCTTCTTCGATCTGAGTCTATGTAGCTCAATGGTTAGAGCATCTCACCAGCGATCAGGAGGTTCCCGTCACGGACTTAGAGCCTGTTTACATGACCCCGGTTAGCCGGGACGGGATGGTAGCTGAGATAATTTTAATGTATTGAAATAAGTCAATCCGTGTAAAAGAAAAGCGAGGAAGTGTTGCAAGAAACTAGGATGTCGCTGATCAGACTCTTGAGTTGAAATTATATCCTTGTCGCTATTAAAACGACCTTTCGTTTAAGTCTATTTGAAGTATATGACTATATGCTGTAGAAATAAACTCCAGTTGGCATAATCAGATCTCGTGACTTATATCAATACATTAAAATGATCCCTGCTGGCATCCCGTCCCGGCTAACCGGGATCATGTAAACAGGCCCTAAGGTAAATTTTCTGAGCTAACAAGCTTTAGGAGCCTGCGGAATTTCTATCTATATATAGCAAGCTACCACACGCCACACAACATCGACCAATACAGATAATTTAATGTGAACTACATGAGTTGTTGAGACCGCAGTTAGCAGTAAACATGTCAACTACGAACCAGCAGAAATAGTAACCTTCGCTCTTCCATCTTAGTCCATGTAACTCAATGGTTAGAGCATCTCGCCGGCGATCAAGTTACGGGATCATTTCCCGTCAGGGGCTCAGATAAATTTTCTGGGCTAACAAGCTTGAAGAGCATACGCAATTTCGAGGGTTAAGAATGCTCATAGGATTCCGATTGGATCTTATAAGGTTTATACTTCATCCTATGCTGTAGTTTTTCCTGATTCATATCACCAGAGCCATGAAGTGTATTGCCTTGTTCACAAACGTTACACTGTAGAGGCGCGTACGTAAGTTATAAGTCAATATGACTTGCTGATGGAATGGGAAAGCTGCTATTTACAGGAGACTATGTCACAAAAAAAATGAGTTCTATTTACGGAGTTTCCATTGTATTGTATGTTACAACTGTTGTTTAAGTTTTACAGATATTACATACAGACAAGGATTCGCTAATTTTTACTTAAATATCAGCTAATTGTCTACTTTCTTACACTCACATATAGGTACAGTATTCCATCTATGTACAAAATATTCTCCTACGCACACTCATATTTCTTATACTCACATTACGTATTAAATATCAGATATCGTCATATCCATATTCTCCTCCTACTACTATGCCTCCCGTCAATCACTTATCACTTGTATCAGGCATAATGTATGGAGACTTGGGCCTGGTTGTATAGAACTGTTAATCACGTTTTGATCAGCTGTCGGATGATTAAAATGTAGTTAAATTCCCAAACTCTGATCCTCATTGGCCAAAAAGCTTTTTGGGAACATTTTTACGAACTTTTAAATTTTTTCGCTGTACTTTAGATCAATTTTACTGCGAGATATCTCTGTCAAAGCAGATGAAAAGGAGAAAAAACTTTACCCCTTAAAAATTTCTAAAACGTCAGACATGTACGGGGCGCTGCACTTGGTAAGAAGCCGAAAACTAATCTGAGAAAAGACAGCTGTTCAAGCGACAAAAATTTAAACAATTTTGAATTAAAGAGATAATCTCCCCTAATTTCCTCCATTTCAATCTTCTGTCTTTTTTTTTAAAGTTTTCAGACACATTAACTCTTTTCTAAAATGACAAACTGACAACGGGTTTAACTGGCATTTTCTCAGGCGCTTGAACTTATGCTGAATATCCATTCACTTCCTATATTTAGGCTTCAAGTGTCGAATTCTTAATTGCTTTTACAAACTTGTCATCAACAAAGCATACCATCGTTTCAATTTTTCTCTAATTAGTTCAACTTGGTCTCATGCGTCAAGGTTTTTTGTATATAAACTCGAAATATTGCCATTTCAAGTGTATTTTATGTTGTTTTAATCGGTATCCTAAATTGAGTTTACAACCTGGTATTTTTTGCTGGGTCGTCTATTTGTATCCTAAGCAGTCACTATGAATTATTGCAGCATTTTGTATTTGCGAAACTAGATCTAAGTATCCATATGCAGTACAGTGCGTTTCATCCTCAGCTCTCTTTTCTCATCCACGTCCTTCGTTTCCCATCACATCTTTATATCGAAGGAATCGAACGACGTTTGGACAGTTTCATTTTCTTTCTTGTTGCAGAAGATTTCTTTGGCCTGCTTCCGATACTTTTCGGTATGCAGTCCGAAGATAAAAGGGTTTACGAATGAGGATAAGCATCCCAGAATCACAATTACCTCATAGAGGTCTGTGTTTGCTCCGTAGCAAGGACTGTAATGTCTTAACATCAGAATGATAAAGGTTGGAACGTTGCATGCGAGAAACACGAGTGTGATCACGACTAGGATTCGAATGAGGCGTTTCTTATCGCTCAAACGAGCTTCATCTTGTACTTTTTGGCCTAAAATCGTGCGATCGCAATACAAGCCTTTTATGATATTTGAATAGCAGAGCACCACGATAACAAGTGGGATAATGTAGCCAATGAACAGCAAAGAGGTCCAGAGAGTGTGAATATGCCAATCTACAGGAATACCCTCCTGGAGGTGTACGAGTTCGTGACGAAACATAATAACAGAAAGTCCCAAACCAACGAACCACGATATGATCTCACCAATTATAATTTTTCTCCCCGAAATATTCACAAATGATTTCATGGTTCTCACAAGAGCGTTGTACCTTTCCAAAGCAAGTACGGTCAAAGTGAAATTGGCGACAATTTTTGCAGGGAAATTAAGCAGCAAAATCGTCGTCTTTCGCTTTTCATGTTCCTTGAATAAGAAAACCATTATGGCGACTATATCAACGCCCAGCAGATTCAAGATGTCGGCTACGGTGAGGCCTAGTAATAGGTACGTCGTTGTCGATTTCTTCTGTTTAGCCAGGGTGACGAGAATGATGAACAGTAGATTTCCTGGTAACCCAATCAAGGATAACACAGAAGCTCCGATGAGTGCATTTTGAACGTTTCCTGGAGAAGAGGTGTTACATGGATCCATCTTTTTTTCAACAGCAAAACATTCTGGAAGAAAATCGGGAAAATATTTGAATGACGGAATCTGTGAGCGTTCGAATAATCTGTTCTGCTTTCCGATTTGATTATTTATTAACTTCGATTGAGTTATGTAACTCATGACCATGCACGATGCGATAACAAATTCGTTATATCAATGTATCAAGTGCGAAGTGTGCCTAAACCGATATCAGAACATGTTGAATCTATTAAGAACGAAGGAAAATCCCGTTATCTAGCCAAATTTGAAACATTTAAAATAAATATATACCTTAGCCAGGTTTTAGTTTTCGTTGAAAAGCACAAAAAATTAGCTGATAACTTCGTTTAAAGTCTTTTATTGGCTATTTACTGGCTATGCAAATATCTCTCTCTTCAAGCACTACCAGCTGTGTGAAAAAGTTGCAAATTAGTGAGGTCTAGGACGACCCCCTTTGACGTAAACCTCAGCAATGATTCTATTTCCCTCAGAAGCAAAGTAGAAAACGTTAAGTTATCCGTTTGGTAGTTTCGAACTTTTTCCACGCAATCGAATGATCTCTCTCAAAACAAACCAAAAACACAGACCAAAAGGCTCAGTCATCTGTGTCACACCTGCATCGCAACCCGACTTTCAGCTGAAGAAAATGGGTCTGTGTAATAATGAACATATCCGTGCTTTGGGTCTTGCGTGCTTGCACTATTTTACATAATAGATCCCAATTTGCCTCACGTTTTCTTAGATTCTAACGACGGTCGTGATTGGCTTGCTTACTTCAGACCAAAACAGTGATGACTAACCAGTTCCTCGTACGTTGGGATGAATTTGTAATAATTGCTGTGAGAACTGTTTGTAAGGAACACTGCTTGCAAAAAAAAAACGGACAGATACTGCAATTCAGACTTTTATACTTTTGAAATCTTTCACGAGGAGCAAACTTCAGCCTCCGTGCGAAACTAACACGTTGCTAAGTAGAACTGCCATGTTTCTGAGGTGAAACTGATGCATTTTTAATGATGATGGGTAGGGTTGTGTCGCGACCCTGCCCTTAGTTGGGCACTACTACATTGTTTGAACGTTCGAATGAACTCCTGAAACGCTTCACAAGTTCCTTGGGCTCAGTAAAAACATTCTCGCACGGTATTTCCATACCATGATCGCTTAAGTATCATTATATAGGGGAACTCTTTAATATAGACACATGTATAGTTTCGTAATAGCACAATAGCAGTCAGACATTTCAAATAAACGACAAATTTTTTAATGGTAAACATGTTTAGGCATACTTATGCCATCTTCAGTACAGTGGAAGAGATCTAGTTATTATTTACAGTTGGACATTAAAACTCTAAGAAGCATTTTACATTAAGAAACTTAAAGCAGACCTTAATAAACAGATACACCATCTTAACACCGTTTTTAGCTTGTAAATAATTTCCGCCTGCTTATTGTAATTTAATATCCATATCACATGACATGTAATGACTACATATCCAACTGTAAATAATAACTAGATCTCTTCCACTGTACTGAAGATGGCATAAGTATGCCGAAACATGTTTACCATTAAAAAATTTGTCGTTTATGTGAAATGTCTGACTGACAGACACATCTGTAATAACGGATGTTTGGCTCCGTCCCTTCGGTGTCCGTATTAGAGAGGTTCGACTGTAGGTAAACAGGATAATCTTGGACTTACTGATTTTTTAATACAAGAATCTGAATACCTGTAATGCACATTGTGCGTTACTAGTTTTTTAAGAAGGTTTTGCACTGGAAGACGGAACACGGAAAAGTGCCTTTGTGTTTACGTGTGTAGAGTTGTTTTTGGGTTTTTTTTTATGTGGGTTTCATAACACTGGGAGTCCGAAAAAGTATCTGTTGTCCGTTGTTTGGAGGTGCCCGATCAACAGAGTTTTTTCCATGAGAAATTAATGTTAAAACTAGGCGTTGTTCACAGAAGTTAAATGCTACCTCGCCGTGAAGCGGGAAAAGTATTAACATGGTGTACGTAGTACTGAAAAAGTCTATTACCAAACGTGTGGACTTACTTAACCGACTGAAACATATCGGGGATGAGTTAACGGTGTGTGGGCAGTCAAATACAAACTGTCACTGTGGCCGACAAGCCGATACTGGGTTATTCAAATCCAACAAGATCAAACATAAAGTCATAAAGCCACATTGCTGGTCTTTCGACTCTTGACACGAAGATTTCGTGACACTGTTGAACACTGCCGACAACATAAACACGCATAAATAACAGAAATAACAACACGTTAACCTTCAGTCGTCTTCACTAAATCAAACAAAATAAATGGGCACCGGCCGTTTGCGACGAACATGCGAAGTTACATTAACATCCGGACCTCGTGATCAAAACCTGCCTCGTTTTGAAATCATCCTCACTGCTGGACACAAAGCCGAGATCACAGGCAAGATTAGTGTGCTGCCTCGCTGAAGCTCAGCAGCAAATGCTCCGCTCTCGACCTTAGCGTCCAGTGTATGGAGATGTCCACCATGTCGAAGTGTCCGCCATTAGAGGTTCTACTGTATTCACGAGTTTTGATTATGTGACAATTTAAGTGCCCTGTCGTTTTTCGGAGCCAGCTAGAACACTGAAAAAGATCAATACATGTAATAGTCTATTTGTGTGCGCTTTTGAACGGGAATTGCATTATGAATCATTTGTAATAATCGGCTCGGGCAACATGAGCTCCAGCCTGTGTAGCTTGATAGGCTAAAAGTCAAAAATATGGTATTTCACAAAATGCTCTCTTGTATGTTACCATGCGCTTTGCAATCGTTGAAGGCAAAAAAACGGTTTCCTTCAGTGCCCGGCAATTAAACCTAGCTAGGTTCAATATACAGATGTGCCACCAGTAGTCATTGGCAAAGCGCCACCTGCGACAAAAAGCCTTCGATAATGTTATGAAACGTCACCAGTGTACAATGGAAACTTTTGTTATTTTCAATAACTTCTTGTTCGAGCTTTGCGTTCAAATCAAGTTTTTTTGAAATGTACATCAAAAATTAAGCAGAAAAGCGGCTTTTCGCGCGCGTGATATGAAGTTAAGCAAAAGCTTTGGACTCATTTTTTCAATCCTCTCGGACAATAATAAGTTAATCCTACAGCTGAAGTAGCACCTGAGGAGCACAATGAGGTCTCTCCCCGAGTCGTAAGAATCTCCTGAACCTTGATTATATTATTTCATAGCAAGAAAAACGATCAAAGATCATCCGTTCACATAAGTTTTAAAACGGTAATAGCCATGTCAGTCGGAGCCATACCACAAGATTTTGGCATGCGAGTATTTATAACCGATTAAAATCCCTGTCAGGCTTTTAGGGGGCTTTGGGGAGTTAAAGTAATGAAAAATGTTGGCGTTAGAAAGTGAAAACCGTATTTATAACTAGTTGAAACATATTCTAACTATTATTATTCTTTTAAAAGTATTGAACCTGATTCCCCACTGGACGAAGTTTTAGGTTCACCACGTCCGGATGGACTAAACTCCATCTATTCCGAATGGGTCGCGGCGAACCGAGTTCGTGCGTTGTCACTCGGTATTCGTATTAACTCGAAATTACGGTTTTGGTTTTCATTGATGAAACCCCATTTGCTGTCATTTCTGTAGTAGTTTCATTCTTTGACGGAGGAGTTTCCCTTTCTTTTACTTTTGTTTTTACCGTAGTAAACATGTAGAAAGGAAGTAAAGCAACTTTGTAAACTTTTTGTAGGTAATTGAACACTGTCAACCCAGAGCACTTGTCTATTCTTATTACCTTGTCGTATATGAGTTGTTTACCTGTACGTATTGCTTTTTTTTATATCAACTTCACGTTTCTTACCTCGAGGAGTTGCTGCGTCGATCAACAGACAGTCAGAGAAAAGGCTATGTAGATAATCAAAAGGTTTGAGAAACTGGCGGAACTTAAGAAAACTTGAACTGACGTTTCGAGTGAAGCCCTTCGTCGAAGTGAAACGTCACGTTTAACTCCAACGAAAAGCCTTCGCTCGAAACGTCAGTTTAAGTATTCCTAAGTTATTGACAGTTTCTCAAACCATTTGATTATCTACATAGCCGTTCAATACTGCCAACGCAGCACTCTGATTTTTTTATATCAGTTAGAGAAACGGTCTACCTCAATATAAAAGGCTTGATATGAGCAAAGGTTTGTTTGCTTTGCTTGGCAACTGATGCCGTTCAATGTCATGCAAGGGCCGAAACGCCGTACTGCGAACATATGTTCCTCGAATCCTTGTGACAGGAGTCCATGGCAATCTAGATTAACGTAAAGATTGCCATTGACTTGTGTTGACAAGCTTAGCTTGTCCCACTTATTTGTGCACTAACTCCATTTACATGGCACATATTTCCTTTCTTTTTTTGCTCGCAGTTTATTATTTCGACGTTTTTAATACCTTACAAAAATCGATTTCAAAAATGGGTTCAATGAGTCGCATGACTGTAAAAATATTTTCTGGAATCGTAAATAAATACGATATAATTTTTTTCGATGAAACAATGTTGGATAATATTTTTTTAACCGTAATACACCACCATTTATTGTTCCAACTGTCGTATTAAACTCTTTATTCAACTCATTATTATACGTGGTGGGACAAACATGTGGTGGGACAAACATGAGGTGGGACAAACATGTGGTGGGACAAACATGAGGTGGGTTTCAACAGCCATTTGACCCCAGAGAAGTGTGATAGAAAACAAAGGAAAACCAGATTTCTAACCAGATTTGAAGTCTTTAAATGGAGGATTGAGCTAATTTTCGAGCTTTCGGCACGGCTTCTCAACCAACTACTTTGCTCTAATAATTATAGTACTCTCAGTGAACATGAAAATTTAAAGAGATAATTAACAGGCTTTGCGCGCCGCCAACGTATGCTTCAGTCGCGATCTTAAATACAACATGCATTGCACCATTGTGAGTGAACTAAAGTTGAAAAATTTCATATTTTATATATATTTTCATCTTATTTTGTAATTTTAGAAATATTTTTCTTTAGAATCGACGCTTAATAGTCCTACTGCCTTATTCATGGGACGCAAAAGTTGCAGACATACCACACTTTAAATACTACGTACATGTCGCGTGAAAGTAACTTCATTTGGCTAATGAGACGGCGTGAATAAGTGATTCGTCAGATGTCTTTAAATCTGCCATTTACGTTTTTCCGACGGCTTCAATGCCGGTATAAACTGCCAGTTAAAACGTGAGGCGGTTTTCTTTGTTCTTCGTAGGGATGTATCCATAAGGTACACATTAACGTAAATGGTTTGATCCAGTGAGAATCATAACATGTTTGTGGAAGTTGATCGTCCAGGTTAGTGTAGTCTTGAGAAAGACTGTTGGTAGAAATGACTGACGTTTCGA
>JBAHVQ010182129.1:0-16155 GCA_036872915.1 Nanipora kamurai | reverse complement strand
TTGTATAAAATTGTGTTGTGTTACGGTTCGGACTATACAGTATAATAAATAGATAATTAACCGTTGAAACCTCTACATTGGCACCGATCTTGGCAAAATGCTTATTGTTGCTAGGTCTTAGGCAGCTATAATACAGCTTGTCCTGTTGTACTTGTTGCCATCTATCTTCTACCGTTTAGTCATTGAACTCTGGACAATCTGACGGATCATGTCATTGCAAAAGCTGCAACTCGTAGCTGCTCCTGCTTTTGTTTCTCCCAACAGAGCAGATGCTGTCGATGTCTTCTGGGCTGTTACACTTTAGTTTTCTTTGTCCTTTACTGTCATCATCAAAGCTCTGATCCTGACTGTATTTGTCAGGATCTACCCTATAGACTTCTTTCTTCTGCTTCTTTGGAGATAGTCTGGCGATTAAGGAGCTTGAAGAATAAATTGAGATTTACCGCTTTTTCAGGTATATTTGTGACTTGTAATTCCCACTTTTTTAATAGTCGTGGTGGCAGCTTAGTCTCAAATATAGGCAAGAGAATGCATCCATGACTCAGTGGGTTTCCTCCAAGAGCCTCCAGTGCTCTAACCCTATTCTTTAATGTATTAAAGAGATCACGGAGTGAAGATGAAATTACCTCAGACTTAGCATCCATTTCAACAACGGCTTTGATCGGGGACGAAATGACAACACGTCTTCTATATATGTTGAGGGATTCTACTGCTGGAGCGTAATTGGCTCCTGTAACTTCAAACCCTTCTTCTGATTTCAAAGCACCCCCACTTAGGGCTGAGTGAAGATATGTGAACTTCTGCACATCTGGCAAGTCGTCATGTTTATGTACTGCAACTTCGAATTGGTCCGAAAAGTTCTGAAACTTCAGCACGCTCCCATGAAACTTTGCTAGCTCTATTTTGGGTAATATGAGGCTTGACGATCGACGACGATCCCTGTCACTACTGGCACTGCTTTTCAAGGACTTGTTGTCGTCAACTGAAGCATTTTCTTTAGTTACGTAATCTTGTACTATATCCACAGCTCTATCTATGTCTTCTAAAACCTTCGCCAACTGTTCGCTCTCAGCACTTTTATCTGAGATAAGTGAGGTGGTCTGTTCTCTCAACTCAAGACTTGTTGTTCGATGCGCTACTAATCGCTGGATTCTGAGCTGCATTAGCTTTATTGTTCGGAGTTTCACTTAGTTCCGAAATGGCAAGGACCACAGCGTCGATATTCCCTCATAAAACTCTTCTCTTGCGTCGAACTGAGCGAATATTTTGCAATTGCTCCTTATCGTGCTGATCATTGACGTCCACAAACTCGTTTGAATAGGTAATATCTTCAGATTCGCTAAACGACTTTAGCTCAGTCTCAGCGTTTACTAACCTTTTCGTTAGAATCTTCTTTTTCCCGTTTGTGGGAAGTCTTTTTGCTCGAAGAAAGCTACGTAGTTTGTCGACCGACATACGAGACAGCTCCTCTTCTTGCTGATTGCTTCGACTGGAGATGTCCATTGACTATGTCGAGCGATTTACAGTTCTTGTGTCGAAAGAATTGAATAGAATAGTGTAATGGTTATTTATAGTTGTGAAGCTGGTCAGCGGGGACAACCCAGTATTCAGGAACTGGTTAATACTCTTTCGCAGGCATTGAAAGAACGTTTGGGAGCGACAAGTGAGACGATCGAGATGAGTAAGAATGCACGAGCGCCCCGAGTTTATTCGGTTGGTATAACTTTTAAAACATGGCTCTCGCGGTTTCTTCAATATGCCAATCTCGCACGTATCAAATCATCAGATTGTCGTGCCTATTTACTTACAATGTTGGATCAGCCAGCTTACAAAGCGGTAGAACTGTTAAAACCACCAGAAACGCTATCCTTTGAAGGGTTTGCAGAGGTTTGTCGCAGAGATTTGAGCAGGAAAAACAATGGACTATAAACTTCAGTTACGAGCAAGACGCCAAAAGCCAAACGAAGATTTCGAATACGGCAAACCGTATTTTAAAGAGCTCGAAAAATTGCCAAATCTGATGTTTTCACGTTGGTTAGGATAATACTGAGAAACCAAAACAGAGGTATATTGACAGTAAGACGCTTGAAGCAGCTAAAGAATAAAGTAAATCAAAATTTCTATTATCTAATATATTGCATTTGAAAATGCCGCCTTGTTGACCGTCCATTGGAAAATAAATAAATTTTGATCGCCTCGGTGTTAGGATACCTAGTTTGAATACGTAAATTAAGGAATAGCTTTTCTGAGTATAAATGAAAAACTAGACACTGATGATTCTTTAGAAAACCTGTCAGATGTAGTTATAAATAGGTTAAGCACACAAAACCTGATTCACTGTTTTGCATTTTGGCAAAAATCGTTGATATAATGCGCTAAGAGAACAATGATCAGTAATTATAAAGATAATTATTTCGGGCCAAACAGCATTATTGGATATATTGCAGCCTCCTGAAGACTACGCCCTCAGCAGACTACAATATATCCAATAACGCCATCTGCCTCAGTATTATCTGTTAAGGAATACGAAAAGTTTGAACAATATTACTAACTTTTTTTTGCATCTGGATAACTGATAACTTTCGGATTTCATGTTACTAGTAAAAATTATCGACTGATTATTGATTAGAGTCAATCTTCAAACCGCAACGTGGTAGAGTATAGGGAAAGTAAACGTCACTAATTCAATCAGAAAAGCGATAATCACACGTACGCCTTGTTGATTCCATTTTGTTAGGCACGTCAAATCCTATATTTCAAAGAGACAAAGGCGTGGCAGTGCATCAGTTTTGTCCATGAAAGTATCCTGTCGGGTACCTGATTGCTATTACCGCACCTTCTCCCTCATATTCTGTTAAGACACGGATTTGAAACTTGACCGATGACATTATTATTACTATTATTATTTAAACTTATTTCAATACGGTATCCCTTCAGAACGCGTAAGTCCTGATTTCCAAGGAATCGTATATGTAAAAACTATTTACGGTGTAACAATTTAAGCTATTTACAACTTTACTATTAAAATAATATACAGACTTAGTTAAATAATTTACGATACAAAATTAAATTTTAAATTTTACTTTCCTTCAGTACAGTTCTAAATTAGCTTTCGCTAACTGTTTTTATTTTCATATTATCGGGCAAAGTACTCCAGCATACAGCACCAGAGTAACTTATATGTTTTTTCATGAAATTTGTTCTTAGTTTATTTAAGTCAAAATTTTTAGTGTTGCTACAAAGGTAATGTTCTAGATTGTTAGATAGTTTGAACAGGTTAACGATGCTATCCGCGTTAATGAGTGTGTGTATCCTCAATACGTAAGTGCCGCTTTTTGATGGTAGATTTCCAGGTTACTTTCTCTAAGATCTTGGCTGACTTAACATCGTAAGAGCTTTCTGTAATTATTCTGGCTACTGTATTTTGTAATGCTTGCAGTCTGTTCGACAACCATGTACTGCAATTGTCCCATACAAAGCTGCAGTAATCAAAATGGGGAAGAATAATCGATTCATAAATCAAGATTAACGTAGATTTTGATATAAATGGTTTAATACCTTTTGAAACTTTCTTCGTGATGTTGTTAATATGATCACTCCATAACAATTTATCGTCCGTGATAACGCCCAGTCTGTTGTCATTGTTGAATGCGATTTACATTGCTAGCTCCTACTTTGATCATGTATTCGGTTTTGTCTTTACTTAGCGTCAATTTGTTGCTCAACAACCACTGGTGTACATCTTCTAACTCAGTGTTTACGTGATTTTAGACATTACTTATTGAATTTCCATTAGTAGTTACATTAGTCCTCACCAGCAAACACGGTGGCTGTAGAGCAAGTTAGGCAATTAGGGACATCATTGATGTAAATTAAGAAAAGTAAGGGTCCTAAGTTGGACCCTTGTCGACTGTCACATTCTATTTTTTATTTCTTGGGCCTAGTTTGTACGTCGAAGTTCCATCGCATTTGATGCGACGATTAATCGAGGGAAGCAACGAGTTTCAGTTCAGACGTCGAATTTCATGCGTGACTGAAAATATGACACGAAAAAGTGCTGTTGTTGATTACAGGTCGCAAAGGGGAAGGAAAATAAAGTACCTAGCATCGTAACCACAATTATCAAAATAAGATGAGAAGGATAGCAGGTTGCGTCTGAGACAACACCGAATATTGCACTACATACTAAGTAGAAGGAGGATTACTTAGTTATACTTTGTGCTGCCTCAACTTACGTCTTCTCAGTCTGAAACGTCGCTCCTATTTCGTTCATGTCGTCCCCTCGGAAGAACGAATTTTCTATGGTTAAAGTTATTCTGGTTCGACAAGCATTGCAGTCAAAACTCACTCGACATTCTCAAAATAGGATAGTCATATAAGTACTTTCAAGACACAAAGTAATTTCATAAACTTCATTCTTTATTCTTATACTTTCAGAAACTTCATTTACTAATCATTATTTTTAAACATTAGTATTTATTTATAACAGCCAGAAGATTCAGAGGTGCTTATCATTTGATTTACTTCTTGGGAAGATATTTGTCTTCAGCTTCAGTAAGCTCGTGGTCGCCTTGTAAGCGAAATATTTCTTTCACTTTTGCAATCTACAGAAAATGGATTGTACTTCTGTTATTTTTAGAAGGTTGAAGAAGGCTTGATACAGCCTGGAAAAGTGAACAAGGACGTATTACCCTTAAAAATTTGAATAAGTATTACTTCGAGCGTGAAAAATGAGGTGCAAGGTAAAAACGCATCTCTGTACTGCTAGGAATAGGTAGCAGTGAGTTCTATATTTGACTGGAGAGAGAAATATCTTCTGGCCCCTCAGGTGAAGCCAAACTGCCAAACGTGGCGGACATGGAAGTGAGTTCTGCACGTTAGTGATGGGGGATACCGCTACCAAAGTATCTATACTTTCGATACTGGCAACATATAACCTGGTATCGATATTTGCTACCGAACTACCCAAATTCGATACGACACCTTTTTCATCTCACAACCCGTTTGTTAATGAGATAATCGCACATTTTTAAGGTTTACAGTAAAAAGTATTTTACAGTTGAACGTATGTAAAGTTGTATTTCGTTATTTTGAACGTAATTTCGACTGGATTGTCCACCGATTTAATCCCTCGTGAATTTAATACACAGTATAATTTGTATATATCGTGTTAACAGCGGCTTAAATTAAAATACCTTTCTCATAAAGTGATTTAATTTGTCACTACCGTTGTGCCAGCATCTACTGATCTAAAGGTACAGTATCATATCAATTTGGTATCGATACTTCCAATGCTAGAAACCCGTGTACTCGGTGTCGCATCGTTTTAATATTTCCGGCATCGCCCCCATCACTATTGCACGTCAGTTTCAGACCCCTGCGCGGTTTTGCCATTGCTTTGCACGTACAAAACCGCGCAGGGGTCTGAAACTGACGTGCAAAATTGGCCTCCATGTCGGCCATGTTTGGCTTCACTTTTTGCCTGACTGAAAAATGGGAGTTCTCCATCCAGTCATGTTTGGAGCTCACTGCCTGATAGTGATCGACATTTTGTTTTCGCAACCGTTACGTTTCCAACTTGCTCCGGCTTACAATTCAACTTCATTCATCACGCAGAGAGCATGGTGAAGCCGAGTTTATTTTCATGAACCGTTAATATGAAGAGTTTTCCACGGATGTATGATTAAGATTTTCTTTATAAAATCAAAATAGCACAACAGAACTTTTCTTTAAAATCTGCCTATCGATTGCCTACTCGAGAAGAAAAGTTTTGAGAAAAAAAAGGTGGCGGCAATTTCGAGTTAAATTATTATAATTTTTATCGCTAATTAGGAGCATTCTTCAAACGTTACTATTAACATGAAAGACGTAAAGTTTGCAACTGTTACACACGATCCGTTTACCCAGACCAGCTGCGACAACAGCATCAGTTCGGTAACGTTTACATTCTGCCGGATAGGTTTTCGTGCAGATAAAATACTATACGGAGCGGATATGCTTTCTGTTCACATTTGGGAGACCATTTTCGGAGCGATTTTGATAGAGAAAGCTGCTATTCCGTACCGGTTTTGATTTTGTATTTTTACTAATCCGTACAGGTTTTTACAACCGTCCAAGAATGTATACGGGATAACGATAACGTAGCCCGACAGCTCATCACCTTTCAGAAAATATGGGGAAGGATCTCATGTTAAGAACGGCTGATGCTCATTGAAGAACATATCAATTAAGAAGACCATACCAAAATACATCATTGTGACACTCAAAATTTCCTTCACCTAATACAAAAATCATTTCACGTTACCGAGTGCAAATGCCAAATTTTCCTTAAATATATCAGAGATACGATGGTTTGTCTAGCTCAACGCAATACTTTGCAAAAGTACTCCAAAGACTCGAACAACCTGCAAGTTTCTACAGTATCATGGAAAGAAAACGGCAGTGGCAAGAATACGAGTTAATAACTTTAAGTCTTGGATACTAAAACATCTAAGGAGAAACCGTATGCCGTAGTTGGTCTAAATGTTATCTTGGAAGATTTTTTGTCATAATTGCTATATATTGTTTTTATGATCAGGCCCTGGACTGACGTTGAAATCAGCTGTCCGATGAGGTAAGTTACAACTTGCCACAAATTTGAACTAACGTACAAATTGCGTAACCCGCGCTATGACTGTTGAATATGAACCATATTGATCGAACATCTGTAGAACGAAAAAAATCTTTTTCCAGTTCCCAGCTCACTTGTCCCAGTACTAAATATAGATAGTCATAACGGCATACTTTAAAAACTGCTTAAGCCAAGATCATGCTCATCCAAATTTTGCAAGGTCTCCTCGTACAGTATTTTCAAGTCACTGTTCCCTTTCTCTACCATGAGATAGAATATGTTCGTTTATTTTATTTTAATAATGTCTGAGCATGCACTTTCAGCACCACACCTAAATTTGAGTTTGAAAAAGGCATTTTGTCTGTTATTCGGAAGTCCTCGGGAATCATCAGCACGAATATCGAAAATAGTACTACAAGCCAAATCATTACAGTTTTTGTTCATCATGTGGACTGATTGTCGTGCCGAATTGCTGAATTGTGGGCCAAAGTTCGAATGGCCACCTCTTAAGTGGCTCCACACAGTTTTTGGTTCTGCGACAACCGATCATATTTTCATTGGCCAGTCAGTTATTGTTCCAGTAGTTTTTGTTAGTTTAATTAGGTATAAACAGTATTTTGCTGAATGGTTTTTTCACGCCTTTTCCCACAAACCTATCCTCCAATTTCTATCATATGTTTCAACCGTCAAAATAATTCTATTTTTCAATTTTAAAGTGAAACTGTAGCATGTCAATCTTTGTGCAAAATTTCAGACTTAAAAACAATCACAAGACACTACACAATTTCATTAAACATTTATAAAAGTTGCAGACTGAATTGATGTATCAAATAAAAGAGGTGGGTGAGTCCTTTTTTGTCAAACAGGACTTAAACCCCCCTCAAGTTCAAGGCAATTAATTCTGAAGTCATCGTTTATCTTTCTCAACAAAATTTTGTGGTTTACGTATCAAACGCTTTCCGAACATCAAGGAATAATCCATTATCCATATTTTTTCAGCCATTTATCACATATTTGGATGAGTATTGACACATTCGCTTGTTTAGGTCGAAAACCCGACAGGTAGCATTAGTTTCAAAAGCACATCCGAGTTGGCAAACTGTATGGAGCCTCCTTGAACAGACAGCTTCCTAACGTTTTACTAAATTGCACTTTTCTAGACTTATCTGAGACAAGTTCCGTGCGAAAGTTTAATTGTTGTGGAAGACGTTAACCAAATCATCAACTATTAAGAATTTATGATTGCCACTAAGTACCAGCCTTTTTCTGCCTTCTTGTTTGAACAATTTTTGAGTAAATAGCTTGCATGCATTGGCATGAGTAAAAATCAACGCAAAGCAAGCACAATTCTATCACAGTATCAATCACAAGCTTAAGTCGAATCCGCGACATATGGTCACGAAATATTGGTCGCAATTTCCAGTCCTATCAAATTCTGGCAGTCAAAAGTGCCACCCAGTAGGTAGTTATTCAACAGGAAATAGCGTGCGAACAGGGCTACTTCTCGAACAATGGATAAACCCTGTCCGTTGATAGGATAAGAAGTTATCTCGGTTGTTCAAGAAACGATTAGCGTTTATCTAGGATAAAGTATTAATGTTTTGTTTTATTTCTGTAAGATTGGTGGCTATTCGAGCTGAAATTTACAGTAGAAAAATATCCTTAATCAACCCAAGGTTTGCCAAAGAACATTCCAGATTTTCTCTGCAGTACCCTCGGAATCGGTTGACTAAATTTTTTAGAATGTCAGATCAAGCTTATTGGCTTTTGAACAATTTTGAACATCTGACCCACGAACTGATATTTATCTATGTATATTAGATGACATTATGATGAAATATTAATTTTTGGATGGAGTCAAACGTAGTAAAAAGGGAGACATTCATATCTCAATTCGGAACGGAAGCACTCTTAATCAAAGAAATTATTCCTGAGTGCATGAAGCAAAAGTAAATTTGAAGAAAATTAAGTGTATCAATAACCGATCACCATATAATATCAGCGTTTTCTCCCACCTTCCTCTCTGCTTTCCCTAAAAATGAGGATTGACTTACCTTATCTTCAACATTTACTAATGATTGGTCTTGGAATATTTGGCGAGATGTCTGCTGTAAAGCTGCTACGCAGGCTCTCATGTTATGGTTGGCCCAAATTACCATTGAAACACCCAGATCCCTGAAGTGGTCAGTTGGTACCGTGTAATATTTTGTAGGGACTATTATAACTGGACCCTGCAAACGGATGAAGTTACGATGAGCATGAACCAAAGATCGGAATTGAGTAGTTAGCCGACATTATACGACACGTCATACGACATTAACAGATCACTATTTCAAGAATATCTCCCCTGATTTGTTTCAAAGTGTGTACCTAGTAAGTAAAACGGCGGAAATGAGCTTTTTAAAAGATGATCTTTGGCGGCCATTCTTATAGTGTTTATGAAATGAAAATTAAGTTGCTTTTTTTTTACACTTTTTCGATATCTCACTTCGTTCTTGAGATGTTAAGATTTATTTCATATGTAAATTTCACTTTACGTACGTCATAGTGTATAATGAGTAATAATAAAGTCATGCATATCTTTGAAATTATTCGATTAAATAACTAGAAACTTTGTCTGTTTAGTGTTATGAGGCAAGTGCATCCACATTCACAGTTTCATGTGACATAGTTCAGTAACTTCAACAATATTGCTAAAGTTACAACAACTCATTATACACCATGACGTACGCAAAGTGCAATTTACATATCAAACAAGTCTTAATATCCCCAGAACGACGTGAAATATGTGAAAAGTGTAAAAAATGTTGCGCTATAACTTCAAGAGTCCTTGCAGATAAGACAAACTTAATTTCCATTCCATAGGCATTTAAGCCTTCGGCTGCTACTACAACAGAGACAATATGCCAACACATATAACAGAATAAATAAATTGGGAAAATATTTTAGCTAAAAATAATTCATCGCTAAATCAACATAGCAACAGTCGACATGTAATAAAGAACGGAGGTATTCCTCCGAAAATGGTGAGGTATTTTTGCTGGTGGCAGCTGTACTGGAAATCACTCAAGGCTGTCATATTCAGCCCTCTGTACATACAATTACAAAATCTTTCAAAGAGTGACAAAATTCTTGAAGATAGGTTACACGTTGCTTAGATGTCATTCAAAAGTGCCTAGCATTATGAATGAAAGAAAAAGAAGTTTTATGAAAAGTCTCCAAGTTTTTTCGTATCTTGACTATGCATTATTCTACCGAAACATCGCAGCATCAGAGATTAAATGAGACAGCGCATCCGTTAAGCTGGTAAATACGTCCTTCGAATTCTTTGTATTTAAATTTGGTGGATTTCTTCAATCAGTAAAAAGTATTCTTAGTTTTTTCGTCCATAGTTGCAGTAGAATTACCCAATTGATGCGCAATCAGAGCACACCTTTCGTGTCAGCAACCTCCAGACAGGGTTATGGCGCAGCAAAACCGCTTTGTATCAACATTGGGTACAAGTGTATTTGGTGGAAAAAAAAAGCAACACTTTGACAGCCTCAGAGTAAGGTTTTACACAGCCAGACGGAGATATTCTGCTGCGTCGAGATGATTCACACGACCGGTTGGTCGAGACTCAATCAAAATGTGGGGAAGGGTTAGTAAGGGTTAGTAGGGTTAGTAAGCTAAGTGCAAGAAGGGCATCATTTTTAGTGATCAGAGTCTCCGAGTGACATTTATGCAGTCCAAGGCCGTAACAGACTTGTGGTCGTAACTTTCTCTACCGACGTCCTCAAGATTCCTTGAGCGACGTTAGCTTACGAACAACCTGAAGTGGACAAGAAACTGAAGGGTCATCAATCAACCATCTGTGAACTGAATTACGAGGGGAGTCAGCAGAGAAGGAACCGCAGAGACAGTAAAATTATTGCATACATTTTATTCGGTTGGGCAAGGACTTAACCCTATAGACGAAGAAGTTTAAATGCATTGTAAGTTAGTTAGCATATTAGGAGATTTTGTAGCGTTAGGACTAATTCATTGAACAAAAACGAACAAAAAATATGTATTGAGTTACTCTGTTAACACCCATCCGACGAGAAGACTTGTCACGTTTGGTGGCAGCGATGGGATCGTCTGTTGGTAGGTTTTGAATTTGTTCGCGAATGGAACATTGACTTGATCGGACATAATTGGGAGAGCTTAACAGATTTAATGATGGGTGACTATAACAATTGGGAATTAGAAACCCTTACGAACGAGTGTGCCCGTCGTGACTTGGAAATTAGTTCTAAGGATGTATTAAAACACTGGCGGCAAGGTTGATGAAGGCTGATATAGTATCATGTCAGGCGGAACCTATAAATTAACGTCTAAGTAAATCAGAGAAATTAACGGAAATCGAAGATTTAACTACAGAAGCAGGGAGGTTTGAGGATGAAGAAGAAGATACTAAAACTATAGACGACCAGGGCGATTTCCATGAGAGTAAGGTTCAACATGTACAGAGGGAAAAAATTCATTAAGGGTCCCAAAAGTTTTATTAGTGGCCGAGACTGGAAGTCCCTGGATCCTTTAAGTTTTGAAGAGCGAATGGAACTTCTGCGTTTTGAAAGGAAGATAGCGAGAGAGAGGCAATGGAGATTCGATCAGAAGAACGCCACAGAGCGACCAGGTTGGAAGAAAAAGTAATGGAAATTGAGTTAGAAAGAGAGAAACAAAAGGTTCGTTCAAATGAGAGTTTGATAAGATTCGTAAAGGTAAGGGAAATGAGGGAAACTGAAGATATTGATGAGTATCTTAAAGTGTTTGGGATGACAGCTAAAGCACAAATTAAATTGAAAAGATGAATGGTTGGAGAGTTTGGTCGCTAAATTGACTGAGAGAAAGTGAAGTCAATTTACTTTGAGATAATGGGTCGAGAGGCTCAGGATTATGATAAAAGCAAAGAGATAATACTTAATGCATATCAGCGAAATGTTGATCACTAACGCTATAGGTTTGTGAGAAAGTGAGGAAGATTTTGGTTAGTGGGCCCATCGGACTCGCTGATAGTTAGATAAAGGGAATTAGTGCAGAGTTAAGAATATGGTTAAAGGAAAAGAATCCCAAGACCGCACAGGAACTAGCAACCTTGGCAAATGAATATGTTCAGGCACAAAAGGGTCCCCTTATGGATGGCAAATATGTTCAGTCACGGAAAAGAGGCGACAATAAGTCGAAGGAGAATAATAAAAACTGAATACAAGGGAAAAAGGATAATACTAGAACTTCTCCGGAAAGATTTGCCGGCAGAGCTAAGTCAAGAGTAAAGTGTTTTACTTGCCTGGGATATGGGGATTTTGCCTCTGAATGTAAAGAATCAGTAAAGAAGTGTAAGGAACGAAAAAATGCAGCTTTACTGAGCATGACATCGTTGTTGGTTAGTGTTGGTTAGTAATCTAAGTTTACTGGGAAAATACTTGGTAAGATGGGTTCGACGATTGAAAGGTAAGGATGGTAGTTGATTCGGGTTGTTCTCGAACCCTGATGAGGTTTCTTAATCCAAATCACCATGGTGGGGAATCCATAACCGTTCTTACGGCGACGGGGGACAAACGTGAAGTCCCGCTTGCCCGGGTAAAGATTAGTGATAAGTATGGGGTGTAGAGAGAATTAGTGGGAGCTATGAAGAACCTTCCTGTTGATTGTTTACTTGGTCATTCTTCATATGGAAAAACTATCAGGCGGGAAGATTTGATTGATCAATGGAATCAAGCCTTAAATGACTGGTTGGAATTGTGCAATTGTTTGGAGCGACAACAAAGCCGCAAAGCAGCCCAGTGGATCCAGGCACGGACCCAGAATCACAGGTAATTCGCGGCCTTTTTTTCCCAAAGATTCAAAACCAACGCTTCCAAAAATCATTTTTCCGCAAGCCTTATCAAAGCACATATGCTCCGAAAGAATTTCCACAGAGCAACAAATCCCTAACCCAAGATCGAAGAAAGGTGCTACATTGACAAAACAGTAGAGAAAATTCAGGGAAGCACTACTGTAGTTCCCAGGGGACCCTGTGGAGGAAGAGTAAAGCACTTTCTTGACAGCTGGATGAATATTACATCTGACAACTTCACATTATCATTGGTTTAGGGATGTAAAATTGAATTTCTACAATTACAACCATTCCAATTGCATAAGCCCAGGCCAAACTGTTAAATTGGTAAAAGGGCAGCAATGGACAGCCAAATTAAAGATTGTTCTAGAAAGGGGCATCATTGTTCAAAGTGCTGATGAAGAAGAATTTATCTGAAATGTATTGTTCATTTAAAATAATCCTGAATCTAAACGAATTGAATAAATTCATCTATATATCAGTGTATGCGGCTTATGAAACCATTGTGTTACATAGCCTCCATAGATACGAAGAATGCCTATTTTTTTCTCATCTGTGGATGAAGACCATCAGTAATTTCTCAAACTCTCAAATGAGATACTTAATTAGTTTACATGCATGCTTTAAGGTCTAACATTTGCCTAGCTAGGCTTTTTACTAAGCTCATGAAACCAGTGTATGCACACTTGAGATTTCAGGGTCATATGTTTAGTTGATACCTGGATGATTCTTTCGTGGAAGGAGATACTTATGACTGATGTACAGAGAATATCTAGAAAACTCTGTTTGAAAATTTAGGGTTTTCCCCACATATTGACAAGCCTATCACAAAGTTCTCGAAGCTGACCCGCAAGGGCAAAAGAGATATGTATTAGAACAGGGATATATAGCCTTTAACTAAGCATAGATATTCATTACAATTTACTTTAGATACGTATTGCAACAGAGATATTTATCCTTTTCAACAGAGATATATATTTTTTAACACAACTAGATATTTATTCTTGCAGAGATATGTTTCCCGAAAGAGATATATATTCTGACAGAAATATGTTTACAAAACAAAGATATGCGTTCTAACAGAGATATACTGTACGTTCCAACAGTTATATATATCCTAGAACAAAAATATAATATACATCTGAGCCCGCAATTTCGTTGGTTCTACGCACAAGCTCCCGCGAATTGCGCGAACTTACGTATTCTTTGTGGTTGATTTGCATGCTTCGTGGTAATTATATGGCTACCCTTTCAGTACGTAAGTTTTGTCGCCAATGTGGTGCCGCTCTGTATATGTATTCAGACTACTGATTTTGCATAGATACATATAAAAGTTCGTTAGAGATTGACAGAGCTTCCCTCCAGTTACAAGGTTTTCGAAAGTTTATGGTTGATATTCTATACTCAAAGTACTGTTGATAGACATTAGGTTCTTCGTCGTACAGCAAACAGATTTTCTGAGGCAAACTCGATCTCTTCAGCTGATACAGGGTGAAGTTTATTTTCACCCCCTTTATTTTCAGGTAGGGAGAACAACATATCTGGTTTACCTGAAACTGTGTCATGGGTGATTGTTTGATAGTATGTGTTTTTTGATGTTCCATTACAAAGTCAAGGCCTTGCTGGATTACACCAGAAAAACAAAACCATAAAAACCCTATTTCAATTTCATTCCCTGGCGAAAAATCGCCGGTCTCAATTAGATCAGAAGTTCATCCACCAGGAGGTTCGATTTCGTCGAAGGCATGACACCAGCTTTCTATACGTTGATTCCCTATCGATCTCTTATATGTATGTGTGCTTTGGAATCATGTCTAAACGTACACAGCATCGCTGCCAAAATTCCATTTTCTGTACCCTTGTCAGTCCTCACAATTTTTGGACACCAATTACTCAGAGCCACACATTTAAGATAAAACGAGCCTGCAATTTCTGGACGGTTATTGGATCTAGCTTTAACCACATAATCTTGCAGCTCCTTGCGTCAATTGCACCGGGGATGGGGAATCCGTATGGTTGAAGCTTGCCATATGCATCCACCTGCTAGCAGTGATTTGGGCCGGGAGACGTAAATTTTCTTCTTTTCAATTTTTTGCTCTTCCCAAGGCACAACCTTCAGGATCGAGTTCCTTGAGGACTCTTCCAACTACAAGCCTTGGCACTTCTACACCTTCAATTCGAAAAGAGTGCCAAATTGAACGGTAATTGCCCATGCATCCAGACCCTTAAGTATTTCCGATATATACGTAGCCAAACATGTCCCTCATCATAAACAATACTGCGACCCTTAAGGTTGTACTCCTTAAGTCGATTTTTCAGCGTTCTTGCCGACATGGCGATATTTTGTTCCTTATCTAACAATTGGACGATTTGTTCGTATTCAAAGCCGCGATTGAAGTATTGAGTTATCACTCCTTCATCGCATTCCTCTTCTTACTAAAAACCTGCAATTATGATACTATTTATAAAATCGTGGAACATTGACAGCAGCCGCCCTATTGTCAAAAGACCCTGATTAGTGAAGGAACGCAGGCTCAGAGGTATGACGTCTATTTCTGTTCTGGGATATATCTCTGTTTGAACACATCTCTCTGTTTTGTACATATATTTCTGTCGGAATATGTAACTATTCCGGGAAACATATCTCCGCTAGAATTAATATCTAGTTGGGTCAAAAAATAAATATCTCTGTTAAAAAGGATATATATCTCTGTTGCAATACGTATCTAAATTATATTAAATATCTATGCTTAGTTAAAGGCTATATATCCCTGTTCTAATACATATCTCTGTTGCCCTTGTGGCCACCGTAGTTCTCTCAAATTATTTAACATTTGGGTTTTGTGAGCCATTTAATATAAAATATACCTGATTATTCCAAGCACCCATAAAAGCTTCAATGTCAGATGGGTCTGATTTCTTGCTGTGCATAAGAATAGCATCAGCGCCCGCATTTCTGTAAGCCTCTGCCCTCTTTAGGGCTTCATCTAAACCCCAACCAGCAATGAAAGCCTCTACACGCGCTACCACACAGAAGTCAGGATCGGTTTGTGTGTCTAGAAATCAACGATTAGAATAATTCTCGTGGATGAGTTATATATTGAATATGAGCGGTGAAACGGAATGGAATTTACTTGGCGAACCAAAGACGAGATGTTGTTAATCCTTAACGGTCTAGAAAATGCTAAAAACCAAGGGAAAATTCTGGAACACCCTTTAGTGACCAAAGTCACGTAAGAAGAAATTAACTTTTTTGGTTGAAAATTCTCAGCAGATTTCAAACACGTTTCTTTCAAGTTAAAACTCGAACTGAAATCGGATGAAAAATGCAAAACTTGGAAAAACACTCTGGTGTTTATACCGGACATTTCGATTTAAAAGGTTAATCCATACAATCTAAATGCGATTATTGTGAACTACTCATCGTAAGAATACCTCAAAATAACCGCGTTTATTTAATATTTTACTGGTACAAATCATTTTATCCGAGTAAATCGAAAGAAAAGTGCAAATAAGTCTGGACGGTTTTACATCCAAATTTAATACAGGTACCAATCAGGCAGCAATTTTTTCATAAATAATCAATATTATACGAGCAAACTCAATCTACGAAGTGTAGAGAGTGTAGGTGTTTGCAAGCTTGGATATAAACAACGAAAGGCTCGTTCTTCAAGCTTTATGAAAACTC
>JBAHVQ010182088.1:0-16165 GCA_036872915.1 Nanipora kamurai | reverse complement strand
TCTATATAAATTGATGCGGCGTCTATTAGAGGGCGGCGTGTAATTGAGGCTAGGCGTATATTAGAGGAAATACGGTATATAAATTAAGTGCTATTGTGTATCAAAATGCAACGGCGGTCTACAATCGTAACACTGTTAGAGGGACAATTATAAACATTTAGCCTAAGATGTCATCTCGATAAAACTTATTTGTCGAAAATAAAATTACATAAAAGAAACCACTTATATTTAAAAAGCGCGTGATATTTAAAAAATCGCTTTTTTAGCATAAATCGGCTAGTGTAATCTTTTAATAATAAATTATTCTATGTTTTCAGCATCGCTAAATATTATAAAAACCTATAATGTGCAAACAATTATTTCATAACATCTAATAACATAATCCCAGATCGAAAACGTTTGCTTTTTTTTAACCATTAAATCTTTTACCAAGCTTGTTTACTAATAAAATTATTTTACAAGTAAGTTAATACTGGAATCACAGGTACATCATCTAAATTTTAAAATTATAATCCAAAATTGTATTCCGTTCATCGTTAAACAATTCTACATTAATAAATTTCACTATAAAATCTCTACTCTCACTAGTTCGACACAACACAAGCTTAAAAATTGTAGGCTGTCGTAAATTGTATCCACTCCTTTCATACATTATATTACCGCTTACAATTAGCACAGAGTAAAAATAATTACGACAACATTTTTAAAGTAGAAATGAAAATCCGCGCCAAAAACAGACAACGTTGGGATTTAAACAACAGTCACTAAGCTCCAACTTATTTCGTATAGACAAAGATTTAGGATATCGCAAGTTCTACTTATATACATCTGTTTTGCCAGAAAGTATATGTCATTTTATAGTCTTACGTTGTACATTTTTAGATAGGGGTGACTACAGCTTGATCGTTGTCTGTCTCAATGATCAAGCTGTGTTTCACTAGCAAAACAGCATAATCTGAGGAAGTTCCTCCGTCAATAATCCAACTTCATTCAAACGACTGATGTGCTTTATGTCATCAGAGCATGACAGGCAGAATGCCATAAGTTAAAATGTTGAAGACTAGCAAGGACTTACCATTAAAAGTCTAGCTACGTTACAACCCAAAGTACCAGCTCCAAGCAAAAGACATCTTGTTTTTGAAATTTTGTCCAAATCCAACTCAGGTATTAAGCGCCATCGCATTAATTTCAAATTGAGATCCACAGCAGACTCAGACAGCCTACACCAATCAACCAATCAATTGTTCGAGTGATCAATAAATAAACGAATAAGTAAATAAACGAATAAATAAATATATAAATAGTTAAGTAAATAAACAAATAAATAGAAACTAATGAACAAACAAAAAACAAAAGAAAGAAAGAAAGGGAGAAGAAAAGAAAGAAGGAAAGAAAGAAACAGAGAACGAAACAAAGAAAGAAAAAAAAAGAAAGAGAGAAAGAAAGAAATGGACAAGAAAAGAAAGAAGGAAAGAAAGAAACAGAGAACGAAACAAAGAACGAAACAAAGAAAGAAAGAAAGAAAGAAAGAAAGAAAGAAAGAGAGAAAGAAAGAGAGAAAGAAAGAAAGAAAGAAAGAAAGAAAGAAAGAAAGAAAGAAAGAAAGAAAGAAAGAAAGAAAGAAAGAAAGAAAGAGGAAAGTACAGTCTTTCTAGGCTTAGATAATGAAGTAGGTTTTTATTGAACAATGTAAAAATATTGCATACATCTTACCTCATAGGATCCATTGACGAACTAAGGTTAACCATTCTTGGACCCAATTTTTGTCGCTGGTTCTTTTCCCAACCAACACATTTGGGAAACTCTACAAAAGAGATAATCCGCTGATGAATCTTCTATAAATTTTTTACAAGAGTTGATCTTAGCGCTAGACAAACGGGTTCACCAACTTATTTACAATCATTTGACATGGTTAGATTAACTCAATGATCGCGTTACTGAGACAGCTGGAACGAACAACGTCGAATGTTTTTGAATGACACAGTACACCTGTAACATTTCAAATGTTTTTACGAATGGTATATAGTGTTCAATCCGTTTGAGCACATCTATTGACCATAGTTTAACACAAGCTGGTATATTATTTCTAGTAATCACCAAAATTTATCGGCATTGGAGTCCCTCTGAGGTTGCTCTTTAACAAATAGCTCTTTGGTATTGAGACTGTTGAAATGCTTTAATTTGTTGGATCACCCAGTGCATTTAATCTTAGCAGTTAATTCTAAACGCCGTACAACAAACAACACTTGATTTATTTAGCAACTACGAAAAAAATCTTCGATAAATCCAGTAGGATATGTCTTTTTTCTTTTCATAAGTTTATGTGCGAGGGCAAACCAGCCTTCAGTACCTAAATCAAATGATGCAGGTCCCATTTCCAAAACGATACTATGGCTGATTTCTCTCATTCCAGAACGAATTCGACCTCGGTAGCAAATGACGCGAATGTTTTTTAACACTTTTCCCCTACAAACGAGTTAAAAATGAAATGTGAGTGAGACAGACAGGAATTTTAGAATTTACTTATTTTATAGCAACAAGACTATTTTTGCTTCATCCAATCTAATTTTAAAATAAAAAAAATCCAGGTCAAGATGCGTTTAGGATTATACTTCAATAACCTATATGTTTACTGGGGGTTGGACGTTAAATTTTTCTAATTTCAAATATTTTCCACGTGTATATTCTTCAGGATTTCACACAATATTGCGTGCCATATTGTACCTTGTATCCGCGGCTTAAGGTTATCGTACAGCTTCAGGGGATACTTTCGCTTAAATCGAATAGCATCTCAAAAATTCATCGCACAAAGAGCAATAGCTCGAAACGTCGGCAGTGTACCAAACTTTCAACTTTTTGTGCTTGATTTGAGTAATACTTCATTTAAAAGCTTATAAAATTTTATAGAAGAATATACCAAATGTTTGTGTTAAAATCTCGAATTTTCCGTAATCTCGTTTTTCAATCCAGTGAGTTGGTACTCCAGGAGTTCCAACTTTAGTGCAATTCAATGAATTTGAAATTCGTTTTCTTCATAAGACTCCGGAGACTTTTACTACAAAAGGGTGTCGGCGATTGTCAAAATTCGTTTCCGTTCGAAAGTTGTGTCAGTTTCCATAAAATGGCTCGTACGCATTCGAAGTAAAAATCCAAAAATTGTTCTCGACGCCGTTCTTTTGAAGATTTCGAAAAGCGTCGACACCGTTTTGTAGTAAAAGTCTCCAGCCTTATACAGAAAACAGATTTCAAATTCATTAAATTGCACTAAAGGTGGAACACTTGAAGCGTCAACCCACCGGACTGGAAAACGATATTAAGGAATATTCGAAATTTTGATTAAACACAAAACCTTCGGTGTGTTTTTGTATAAAATTTTATAAGCTTTAAAATAAGGTATTGCTCAAATATGTGCGATGAATTGCCGAGACGCTATTAACCGAAATCATCCTTTGAAGGTGTACAATAACCCTAAGTCACAGACCTGTATTTTATGTTTCAGGGTTGAAATCCCGCCAGTGGTTTAGGCTTCCTCTCGTCGCAATTTTTTTTGGTTTTTTCCAGCCTTTTTTAACAACGTCAAGGGACCTGAGAATTGATGAGGATAAAGATTCGAAAGACTTTGTCTAAAAAAATCGGTGAGACAAAGAAATGCCTAGGAACTATCCCGTGCATAACCTTTTTTACTTTAAGTATCGTGACGACAACGTATTTAAACAAAATTTTATGTGAAGACCGAATAGTTAGAAGCGTGATGGTAAAACCAGAAGATAGACCAGAAGCCCACAACTAAAACAGGTCTTGATCATCATTTTATTTGTAAGAATGGATTCCTCTGCACTTATTAAGCCTAATACATAACATTTTTCAATACTGATGGAAAGGAATCAGTGACCGAGCGTTCTGAAATACCAGACACACAAAGCAACATTGCAGGTAATATTGAAACATCACTAAACATCATGGGCGAGGATGAGATTTTGAGACCGTGGACAACATTAGGATCAGGGTTAACTTAAAAATTAAAGAAAAATTCAGGTCAAGAAACGTTTATGATTAAACTTTCATTAACCTAAACCTTTACTGAGGTTCTGAAGTCCCAAAATTTCCCAAAATATAGCGTGTAAAGCGTGCGTAGCGGCTTAAGTCACAGACCTGCTTTTCATGTTTCGGATTCAGGGTTGGAATCCCGGCAGTGGCATACGTATCTCATCACATCTTTTGTTGTTGCTTTTTTCGGCCTGCGCTTGTTCTCAAGTGATTTTTTTTCTGTTGGTTTCCTTTATAGTTGTCAATGAGCGAAAGGTTCATATTTATATCAGCAACGTTATTGTTAACTTTTGTGTAGTAGTTGACTATGGCATTCTACGTCCCATGCCCCTCAAGCAGGCCGTGCAGGTAATGAGAGCCTAAGCTGGGAGAAAGTACCCGATTCTCGACAATTTCTAATTTTCAGGCTAAAAGTAGTTTTTTCACGTTCCATTTTATAATAAGGACGATTTGTCAATTAAAAGCTGATTCGGCAGTTGTGCTATACCCCGAGAACAATTTTGCCCTCAACACACGTATCGCGAATCCCACCAAAAAGCAAGATTTTACCGCACTTTCCTGCGCGAATGCATGTGATTCTCGCGGGGTTTGACAGGAGTATTATTCCCAGTTCACAATGTTGTAGCACTATTCAGCTACACGTCCTGTTGCTTCAACAATTCTGAAGGACGATTTTGAACAATGATCAACAAGAAGTGTCGCACATTCTTGATATCAGTGTCGTTTCAGCAACTTAGAGAGTTCACATGTATCGACATATCTTACGAAAAAAATATTGGCAACATCTTACCAGTGAAATCCTATGAAAGTTAGGAAATTTCTCAATGGCCAACCTGGATGATTGGGTAAAGTACATGGATCAACAAATCCAAGGGTAACCTTCATACATACGAAAAACAAGAGAAAACTCTTTAAGAAAGTTCAATAATTTGCAAAATTATGAAATTAAAAACATGGTAGATAGTTTTTCTTTTGTTCAGGAAACATGCCAAACGGATTTTCGCACAAAAAATCAAAAGTATTAGGGAACTGCTGACAACATGAAATGAGCATTTGAAATGAGCAATTTCAAGCGAAGGCCGTTAGTAGGAGTGTCACGTCTCAAGTCTCGCGTCACTCCGACGAAGGGCCTTAGCTCCAAACGTCAGTACTCGCCATTCAAAGTATCGACAGTTCCCAACCACTTTTGGCTGTTCATGCACCGTTCCAGACTACCATCGCAGCATTCTACTTCCATATTAACTTTTAAACCAAATTTTCACTGTTTTCTCGATCTCCCTTTGTGAAAATGCATTCAAGAGGAAATAGGAAATAAAAAAAGAAAAATCGCGAGAACTTTTAATACACAATATATAAATCGTCATTTATAAAACAATGCCTCGCTCCGACCTATCTTGATTAATCCGTTTATGAAAAAAGAAAACGAAAAGAAATTTCGACGTCATAATTTTAAGTCTTCGAATGAAATTTAAATTTTATTTTAACGAATTTGTTCATGAAACTTCTCACGATTACTTATTTCAGTGATATTTAAAAGAACTTTAATGATTATATAAAGAAGTAGGCGGATTTCAGGATCGCACATCAGATAGGGCAAAATATAACGAACATCATACATTGCACTACCAGCAATACATTCGATCGGCAAAACACTATCGTTGTAGTCGATTTCTTTTAAGGTTGAATTTCATAAATTTGTTCCATTAACTGTTTTATCTTCAGTGGCAGACATTACCGGTGCATTTCCTATCTCAGCTATTTTGCCCAACACATACGACTTTCAATTTAGGAGAACCAGAAAAAAACAATTTGCGATTTTTTGAAACAATTTTGCTTATATTCGCGGCATGGGTGTCTCATGCGACTCAACATCTGAATCTTTTTAGCAACTTCACGTAACACTGAAAGGCCGTCGACAGTGAGGACTAAGCCTGATTTTCAAGCAAGAGGAACTTGTTCCAATCCGACTAGAAGCCGAGGACTGGAACCAATCCCGAGTACCTTAAAACTTGGAAAGTCCGAATTTGGAGGCCTTTGAATCACTTTTCAAAATCATATTTCAAGCCTTCTCCCCAATTCCTAAGTATTTCAAGTTCGTTCACGTGCTGCAACTCAGCAGGTCTGATTGAAGGATTTACTCACGACCTATTAATGAGTTTGAGAAGGTATAGCTGCTAAGACAGAAAACATCGGACAGAATCGGTAAAAAAACACAATTTCGATTGACCTCTAATATTAATAAGTAAATCAAATGACTAAACCAACGGGGGATCCGAGATCACGCACAATGCCTCACTTATAATTTGCGAAAAGTTCTTTTTAATCTTGTTTTATGACGCTTGCCCGAGATGTGGTGATGCGATAAGGGAAATAAAGCAATGATGATTTCGGCAGCAACAGCAACGTGAGCGACCACGTGGTGCAGGGGAGAGTACAGTGATGTTCCTGTCAAAATACGAAAGTTCAGCAATGCAAAACAGCCCACGGCAAAGGCTATGAAAGAGTTAAATCATTTGTTTTGTTCAGACAGTTTCATCGTTCCGACATATAAGAAAGAACAATTTGTCGGGGAAGTAGAATCCCAACTATTCTCACGGCATTTTACATCGAAAATTTAGTTCTAGTTTAGTTTTAGTCAACTAAAATTTCTAGGCGTCGCTGAAATAGGGTTTTAGTGTTAGTTATAATTGAATAAATTAACATTACACGCAGGGCTCACTTTAATTTTTTACTTACTGTCTAAATTTATTATTATTAAATTTATCATATAAAATCACAAAAACATCGATTTTTCCTTATACTAGTGTCAACAAAACTATCTTTGATACCAAAGATCTTAATGAAGAAACCAACCCGAAATAATCTAAGGGCTTTTGTCAACTGCATGAGAATAAAACACACTGGAAATTAGTAAAATAGTTAATTAGGAAAAGGTTTAAATTTTCTTCATCCAAGGCAAAGAATATCGAGACACCAAACATCTCAATATCAGAAACGGCTAATAATGTCTAACTTTTGAGTGAGCCTAAAGTTTCAATCTACTCCGTAAAACACAAATATCCTTACTGAATGCTTTATATAATTCGAATAATAGTGGCTTCCAAAACTCAGAACAAGATGAAGTATCTACCCCAAAAATACTTTAGCAGAAAAGTAGTCTCTTTAATGGGTAAATTTATGAATGACTTTTTTCAGCTCTTGAAAAACGTGACTTACTGCCATTTCCCTTGGGGTAACAGTAAGGGAGAGTTGAACGTTCCCGCAAATACACCGAAAATCACAGCACAAAAGAGCAATGGTTTCAACAGCGAAAATTTTATCACATTGTCTTGGATAATAATTACCAACTGAATTACAAGACCAAAAAGATGATGTATTCAAAGCACTCGAGTTTAAAAGTCCCAGTGCGATAAACAATAACACTCACATACTTCCTCGGAATCATTCTCAAAAAAAGTGTCCCAATTTCTAAGATGATCCACGTTCACTTCGTCTTCAGAAACTTTGACCAAAAAGAATGGCACAGCTACAAAACAAGTACAAATCATGTCTTAATTTCGGAATAATCAACGAAGAGATTAGTGGGAACCCTGGAAAAATTGAAAGGAGGAACCACCAAGCAAAACTCACATAATCTGTATAATTTACTTAATTATTTGTTTATTTGCCTTATTTACCTACTTTATTCGTCTGTTCATTCGTTCATTTATACACTCTTTCATTTATTCCTTAATTCATTCATATATTTAGTCACTAACTCATTCATTTATTCATTCACTCATTTCCTCGATCCTTCATTCACACATTGTTTTATTCATTTTTTTACTCATTCGCTTATTTATTCGTTTACCCATCTACTTATTCATTCATTAATTCGTTCGTTCATTGATTCAGTCACGTGTTGATTACTTCATTCAACTTGTTCAATTAAAAAAAACAAGCTCCACAGTTAAATCATAGAATAGAGGCTATTTAAGATAAAATCCTAGAAATGTTTTATTTCGGTCTTCCAACTTTACCCGAAGAACATCTTTCATTGAATTTATCATAACACTCTTTCAAACGTGCGACCTAAAAGAAGATGCAAACACCTAACGTCAAGAAATTACAAAATACGAGTAACGTTTTACCAATTTTAAACTTTTTTGTTCTTATTATTACTACTATATATTGTACACGTTTTTGCCCTCGTGCAGGGGCGTAGCGAGAAATAGTGCCGCTCGAGGCGAAGACAGTGAAATGCCTTTTTTGTACCTCCCTACTCTCTTCACCCACTGTCTCTCTTCCAGAAACCTCGAAACCTGCCAAACATATATATTTCCCTAAGAAATAACGTTGATCATGTGATATAAGTCCAGACACCAAGTGATGGCCTTGAAATTGACTCGTGGGTCGTAAAACGCCCACTATGTAAGCACTAGCAATGTTCTATCGACTCGCGCTGCCGATTAGAGAAGGAAATTTCTGTGTGTTCGTAGTCTCCTTCTTTATACGAATTCCAAGGAATTCCGCCTGGCTATTTGAAAGATTGGTGTTGAAAAGTTTCGTATTTATAACTGATCAGTAGACAAGCTGGTTTTAAATTTCGCACTAAATCCGCAAACATTTTCCGTCGTACGTAGGTCAGGTTGAATACTAGGTTTCATGGCAGTCGACGCCATGTTGCCAAGTATGGCTGAGACAATGGCTAATTTACTCCGGGGATTTATTATGCTAATCCTTATGATTAGCATGATAAAGCTGCTAAGTAATCTAGAATTGTCTCAGCCCTATTTGGCAAGATGGCGTCGGCTACCGTGAAACCTATTTTTGTTCGAAACAGCAGAAACTGAAAATTTTTCTACCTACTTGCTCAGTAAGAAAGGAAACTTAATTGAATCACGATACAAATTTTAAGGAATTTAATTTTTAAGTTCATAATATCGCCCCCACAGAAAGTGTCGCTTGGAACGACCGCCCTCCCCTCTATACCCTACTGGACTCGTGGAGTAAATTATCTTCCACGTCCAAAGTAGTATTTTTTTTAATGCAATGAGATGTACGCAACAACAGCACGAGTTATTAGCATTTCTTCCATTACAGTTACCGTTACCATTAGCGCAATAACAATTATTGCTAGTGTTCCTGTCGGTTATTAAGCCATTTCATATGTGTCTACAAGGTAAAATGTACCTGCTCTTGAGTAAAAACTTCGCCCAATGGTCTGGCAGGCTTTTTAAGTAATATGTTGGTTTGAGGACAAAGAGCCGGAAAGCCAAACCAATAATAAAAGTGATATTTCTTCAAATCCTGAAAGAAAATAGATTTCACAAAGATGTAGTTGATGATGTGTTAAGCTAGGTGTTTTGGTTGTTGCAGCGTAGAGTTGTGTGGTGTAACACGGTGTGACACGTTGAGCGGTGTGCTAGGTTTTGCTATACTGTGGTAGAGTCAGAAATCCAACATAAGTACAGTAAAGCTATTCCCCTTTTTGGGAAGTATTATAATTGGGCATTTAATTGTAACATAGTTTTTGAGTTGTAAACTTAAAACCAATGCCTTTCACACCTTTGTTATTAATCTATACATTATTTTTAACAGATCGTCAACAAAGAAATGTATACCATAACAGAACGTGTGAATGGAAGGCCGTTAATCGTATGAAAACGCAGGAAGGAGTTACTGCTGCCCGCGAGAAATAAGCAGACGATTCAACACTGCCGGTCGCAGCATACAAGAATTTGTAACATAGTTCACTCGAGTTTGTTAGAATACATATTCAATGGTGAGCTTTAAATAAGGTAATTAGTAACCCCGGTTTAAAAATCTAATTTTCAAAGATTTAATTTTTTAGAAAAAGTTTAATTGTGAAATTTGTCCTATTATTGAAAATATGGTACAGCATTAACATTCACAAATCATAGACGTCACTTTCCTATCTAGTTGCAGGTATAGTTAGCATGTTAAGAATATTCTTCATGAGCCTTAAAGGAACTTACATGTCATTACATCTTTAAAAACCGATGTCTCACGCAATACTAGGTAGATTTGCGATTTAAGGCTTTATAGTTATCACGACTTACTTATTGTATATCAATATAGGGTGTTTCTACACCAGACCTAACTTCAATTCAGCCATTTTCAACTTAATGTTTAAACGTACGTACATTTCAAAGAAGTTCGAAAATATTCTAGCTTTACTGAAAAACCTCAAAACAATCAAAAGTCCGTATATTGCTTACTGGTTACCAAGTTTTTTAAAAGACAGGAAACACCTGTTAGTTGTTGGAGATATGAGCTAAAAATTATACAATGTAAATAAAAGTAACATGCCATACAAATAGTAACCTTCGCTTTTCCATCTGAGTTCATGTAGCTCAATGGTTACAGCATCTCACCGGCGATCAGAAGGTTAAGGGTTCGACTCCCGTCAGGGGCTCAGATAACTTCTCTGATATACTTAACGCTGAACACAAATTTGGTTCGTGTAGGAGCTTGGTAAATATCAGACCACTGGTGATCACATGTCAAGCTCGTTATCTCAGAGAAACGATTTCTGAGCCCTAGACGGGTAATCGAACCCGCAACCTTCTGATGACCGGTGAGACGCTCTAACTACCGGTCATTTGATAATTTCTCTGAGTTAGCAAGCTTGAGGAGCTACGAAACGCTATTGATATGAAACGAAATGCTATTGAAACGGTCTAGGCTAGGTCCATCAGCAGAAAAATTGTCAGCAAAACTATCCATCCTTTTGTATGACCTGCTGCCTAGTGTGAAAGGGTATACACTCAGATCAAGAACACTCCAATCGACCAATATATTCTATATGTACATATCATTAAACAGTAGGGTGATAATTTTTAGAGTTGCCTATCGAGTAGGGTAGCCAATCAGATTATATAAACCTTTGAATTAGATTCCTAGGAAGTCTATACTGAATAAACGATAATAAATTAAATGCGACCACCCATGCGAAGACACCGTTTATTACAAGACAAAAAAGGCTATTTTTAAATCAATACGTACACGATCTGCTGAAGTATGATAACAGGATGCACAGATAGACAGACAGATGACGTCTACAGCAGCAGTTTCACACCTGTCGTCTTTCGTATTTTACAAGTAAAGCGTCAGGACAAGTTATTGAACTCTATTACTGAATTTAATAGTTATCAAAAGTTTAAAACCGGTAATCCAGATACGGGCAAGCATTGCGTAAATTTGGTATAAGGTAGTTTAACTTAACTGTCTTTGTAAAGGACTGCGAACAAAGAATTGGTGATAGTTAGGGATTGCTGTTGTTGAGACAATTTTGGGGACTATGACTTTAAATCGGTATTTAATAAATTTAAATGGTTTTCAAAAACTCATTAATTATTGTTGAGGTACACCTGCAACCAGATAGCCTGATTCCGGCCACTGAGACGATTTCCGAGACTGGAAATCTGTTCCGATGTGCGCCGGACTTGTTCATCTTCAAGTCCGAGGACACTGGAAACGAGTACACTACGAATGGATAATTGATGAGTTTTTGCCCACATTCTCGACTTTGAATCACTACTTAAACTCTTTCAAACACCATTGGTTGTAACCAAGTCACGTAACACCTCAAACAATACATACAATATTTGCTTAGTACTTACTGCAAATGTTAGCAAAACGAATTGTGTTAAAAGCGACGGATTTTCAGATATTCGCTTGGTGATTATTTCATCCCAGATCTACTACATATAAAAGAATATATGTTACGTTTATAAAAAATTATGGTGAGATAATCCAGAACTAATTATATAAATAAAAAAATCAACATCACCATGAAGCACTCACATAAAAGGACGGCTCACACAATCCAACAGGTCGGTTCCGATTTCTGTCCGTTTTTAAAATCGGATCGTGTGAACCTTTATGCGCCTTCCGACTGTCGGATCCATCAACAGAAAAAATCGGGTGGAAGTGGAGTCTGCTTTATTTTCATCCGACAACATGAAAAGCCGACTATCCCCAGAGCTCATTTCGCCATATTTTATACACCTGTGAGCGCCCCAATGATCTGAGTGGTCTCGCAAAAAATTCGAATCTTGAACGAGATTGCTTCGTCGCTGCACAAGACTGTTAGGTTTATTACAAACGCCGTATTTTTCATGCGCCGTATTTAATATTAACCATTAAGTTGATGAAAAGGACGCCATTTGTAACCATTAAATACGGCAGTTTTCAGAAAGTTCGACAATACCATTAAATCCGGCAAGCGTGGTCGTATGTTACGACCGAAGTACGGCGTTGATTTATGCGGCGTCCTTATCATGCAACGAATTAAATGCATATATTAATTTTTCGTATTAATAATAAATGTTCTGCCCACAATCCACGCTGGTAACACCGTTGGCAGGAACAGTCGCAGTAAGCATGGCTCTGGAAGAGATTCATATATGTTCTGTTTGCATGGATACAACTAGCTACGTATGCTTGCAATGCCAAACACCCATTTGTAACAAATGTGGGACGTTTGAATTATTGATTGTGAAACTCGAAATGTTTTTTTAAATCTTCATTCACTGTAAGTCTTCCAAACTAGGTCCCACCAGCCAACATTCCGACGAAAACGTCGACAAGAACGACGAATCGGCGTGTTGCAGATAAACTAAGGAGCAGGATAAGAACACAGACTTTTAAAATTTTGTTTCGTTGTGCTATCACACCTGCAAGTGTAGTTAACATCATTAACCTTCGTCTTCTATTTGCTTGAAACACCTTGAAAATCAATTCCAGCCTCCTTGACATGTCGGCCATATTAGAAAATGCGATCGCTGATCAAGACTACCGTGAGCTGCAGAACTATTGAGTCCGACTTATTGAGTACGCTGTATAACTTAATTTGGGTCGACCCTAATAATTAAAGTCGACTTTATACTGTTATTTAATACCGCGCATGAAAAATACGACGTTTCTAATAACCCTTAGTGCACAAGACTTAAATGACATCACGTTTTTTCGTTCCACGTTCTATCTTAAAAGACATCTCTAAGAACATCTGAAATTTCGGTGGTCTGCCGTTTTGAATCCGTTATAAATATTTACATTGGATTGGCCAATCATCTTGGATTTGACAACCCGTTCAAATTGCTTTTCTAGCACAAAACCTGAATAAAAATCAAACGATTTCAATGGCCCCTCCCCAACTTATTGGAATGAACACGATCGAATCGTGTCAACACTGCCTTAAGGCTGAGGCCGAAATTACATTTTTTAATAGTTGTAATAAAGTTTTTATATTCGGAAATTTAGGGGACAGAGAAATCCTATCTTGAACTAAATTTTCCTCCTGTGGGAAAATCAAAAAAAGGTCAAAAAAATCAAGAAAACGGTAAAAATGAGCCAAAACGCTCTAAAAATAGCATTTCTTGGGAGATATTGGAGGTTAAAGCCCCGTAGCTCCCCGGCTCCGCGGTCCATGATGGCAAAAAATTGTGATGTTTGTCAACAAGCAACGGGCGCGCGTTAACTCTGTTGTGACTGGTGAATCGGGCGAACGTGCTGTCTCACACGCACACGTTCAACAACTCTTGTTACAAAGACATCTACACCATCTTCCACACACAATTGTAGCAAGAACTCATTTTAAACACACTCCTGCAGCAGCTTATGTTCTAAAACATACATTTTTAACAACTCATGTTACAGACACATGTTTGTACGGCACATACAACATACTCCCTCCTGGAAAGTCGAAAGTCCAGGCTACGCGACCGATTTTTCACTCTAATTATGGCTATCTGGAACTACACAGAATTCTTTAGTAACACGAATCGTTCACTTACGTATTACTGCAGACACTCAACGGTTAAAATCACATCTACGCGCGGCAATGGACTATATTTTCTAAGTAATTAATTTATACGGTAATTCATACAAGATATGAGTATGTTTCAAAATAGTTGACTTTAGATTGTGTTAATTTGTTCTGTTACTCGTCCTTTAACTGACTATTACTTTAGATTACTAAACCGGTAGTTATGGGGATTTCGGCGATATTGCGAATGACAACTGTCAAAGGTATGAAAAACCATGGTACTCGGTGCGGCTGGTTTAATATTCGGAAGTGGAGGTTGTTAAACTGCTAAAGCCGCAAATCTGGCAATGAAAGCAAAACTGAACGCAAAGCTTATCTCTGAAGTGGATCTGTCAAATTCGACAGCGAAATACCTAATAGAATTAAGTTGTCGTAAGCATTCTGCCAATTTACTTGACAGTTTCTTTGAGTTTTTTTTTTTGCCTAAGGAATTGTCATAAATAACTTGATAGTTTGTAAACAACATCGCCCATCATCTCAATTCTTAAAATCGGGTTTGCTACATGCACCTAATGACCAACAGTTGATGGCGTAAATCATTTTAATTTCGTGAAGTCCGTGATTAATTTATATTAGCGGCTTTGTTGACGATCGCTTGGCTCCGGGATGCCGGCCAAATTAATTACGGAAATATTAACGTGACTGGCCGTTGACTGCTCTTGTTTCTCATACCTGGTTTCTGTTCATTGAGTGTCAACGGATTAATTCTTATGATTTTTCGTTTGATCGCAATAGATTCACGAAAAGGTCCATTTTGTTCAACCTGCGAGGTGACTATTGATTAATGCGTACGTAAGCGTTCGTTCGAAGCCGTCCCGTTGTCTCTGAACTATGATATAAAAAACAGACATCTCGGCAGGAACACAGACACCATCACTACCATAAGACAGATTACGACACAGATTACGAGCGACTTCGTAACCTGAGCTGTCGGTGTGAAACCAAAATAACTGTGATTTAATCAAGCAAAATAGACGAAAATCGCTTCCAAAACTATTTACGTAAGAGTTTCGGTCCGCGATTCCGCGTATGGATGTAATTTATGAGCAGTATATCCATATGTACTTTCGTGTGCCGCTGGACAAGTTTCCTATTTACCACCAGAACGGTCTTCATTCAGGTGATAAATGTCTATAATAGTGAGTAAATAAACGACGAACAACGCCAAATGTAACTTTATTAAACGTATTTCCAAATTGCTTAATGGTTGATGGAAGTAGCAAGCCGATATCAAACTAGAAATTTTCATAATAAATTTGACAAGCAGTCTGTAGCACATCCCAAAGTGTGCTAACACTTGACCAACCAGTTAACCCTTGGCCAAACCGTTTAATCAAATCGTTTAGCTCCTCGGTCAACCCGCCATAGCCCACAAACACTGCCACAAGCTATCCCTCACCAAGCACGAGACCGCTGACTTTAAATTACTTTGAGACCCAGAACCACGCCGAACGTTCAAAGTTAGATAGGCCAGGGTTTATGGAAGGGTTAATCCTTGGCCTATGCCGGCGGTTAACCTTCATGCATTGGCCAACAATGTCGGATCGTAATATTTAAAATTATAGCGGTTTTACTATATAATATTTCTTGCTCATCCTGATTTCATTCAACTGAGATTGTTGGACCAAGAAATGCTCGTCATGCAGTGTTTTACAATGATTGATTGAAAGTTCACCCGGATTGTTAAACTGGTCTACGCTTTTAATATAGACTATAATTTTAAACATGGCCTAAATCCCTGGTTAGTTAGACGCACGCAAGGGATACGACTTTTACACACACCCCCCCAATTCAACTCAATTTTTTAGAATTGAAGTGAATGTTTGTCATGATAATTTCAAATTAGCTGGCTCTTAGTGTTGGAAATTGGCTACACGAACTCAACCTTTGTTGTACCTGTAAAATGTAAAATGTTTCAACCGAATTAAACTTTCATCCACCTTAATTTATTGGACTGACAAATGTTTGCCAATATTGTGGTTCATACCATTAGCCGCACATGAACTTCTCGTATTGGATTGCATTACAAGTAATACCAAATAATACTAGCTAACATAACCGATTAGGGAGTAAAATTACCCCTCAGGTATTAACCCTTGTTTGAAACCTCAGGTGTAAGTCTTCGTCTCTCGTATCAGAGCCTCTTGTAATGTAATATATTCTGACCCATCTTCCCTAACAGCGAAAGATTAACGTAATCATTTCTCAAATACAGTGGAACCCCGTTAATACGACCACCGTTCGGCCAAAATATTTTGGTCGTATTAACGGGGTGGTCGTATTAAC
>JBAHVQ010182067.1:0-16166 GCA_036872915.1 Nanipora kamurai | reverse complement strand
TTTCAAAAGTGTAAGAATATTTACAAGTATCATTTTTTTTAATGTGTATACATTTTTTTGGGACACCCTGTATATCATATTAGGTTTTTGTAACTTACCAGTACAAATAATATTTCAATTTTCAGTGCTAGATAACTGTTTAATTAATTGCAGTGTCATATCATTTATGACAATAATCTTATAGCTGCAATACATTTTTACACTTATTGCTTTTATGTTTGGAGTTTTTTGGCCTGTGTTTTATAGTTGTTATTTTTTTTTGTTTCATTTCTTAATCGGGAGGGACTGGAGTAACATACCTATCAAACGTTGTCGTCTTAAAGTACTTTATTCCACACCACTTACCATTACCTGCGATTTTCTAAAGCATTCCAAAAATTAAGAGTAAGTGTGGAAAAAATAATTTTAAAAAGTGGCTGCATGTATAATCAGATACTGGTAAAAAAGGGCAAATAAATCCCTACTGTAATTATTACTCTACTGCAACAATCGACTTTTATTTCGGTTAGAGTATACGATTGACATTAACTGTTTTATTTAGGTTTGGGAGCATATTTTTTGAAAAAGTTTAGGAATGTGGGATTTCTATTACCATCCAACGAATAACTATTCAGAAATTTGCCGCGGTGCTTTGTAGGAAGTGCACATTTGCTATTCAATAAGATGAACAGATGCAATTATGGGCTAGGAGTTGTTCCGTGAACGTATTTTTGGTCTAAGAAGTAATAACGACGCGCTGGTCTTATCTAAACCAAAAACTAAGGCAATAAAAAATGTCCTAAATATTTCGGTGCTAATAACCGGAACAGTGTCTCCGAAGACAACAGCTTAAAGGCATTAGAATGATTTAACTACTTTTACTGAATTTTAAGAAGGTAATGTTTCTTTTTGGTAACCAACATTTTCTTTCATTGTACATAATTTTAAACTTTTGATAATTTTATAGTTTCTATTGCTTGTTGCACGGCCTAATGAAAAACAACCTTGTACATATCTTTTATTCTTATTAATATGTTAATATGTAATAGGTTGATCGGGGAAACGCGGATGAATTACTTATAACTTTAGAACGATTTAACAAATGACCTCCAAATCTTCAGACTTTTAAATAAGTTTGTCAGAAAAAGTTTTGCTGAGGTTTCCATGATGGTTTTTGATCTACCTATATAAAATGCTTATAAAAGTAAACAATCAAAAATCGTAGTTATCCTTTCTAAGTAGAGCGAAATTTTCCTTAATAGCCGTTGATGTGCACCCTTGTCGGAATGCATTGAATTTAACGGTGTCCTCTTTTTATTTAAATGTTCTTTCACTCGCATTCCAGTGTAGGTGATGTCTGTCTGACATACCGAATATCAAACTCAGTACAGGAAAGTAAATTTATAACCGACGCGGGGCTGAACGATGGTCTAACGCGTTGCTTCATTACACACATTCTTCTATTACAGCGATGACACATTCTTCACCGTCGCGCGAACTTTAAATTCTCTTTTTACGACTCATTTTAAGTAATATAATCACACTAATAAGTCCGTACTCAGATTTCTACCTTCTAACTTTTTATTCAATGTTGATTTTAATTTGTCTATATAAATATTTAAAAAGGCAACTGTCATTTCCCCGTTTACCAGTCGACGCCTATTGTCATCTATTAAAAGCACGTTTGGGAAAAATGGAATTAATGTTCGCGCGGCGATGAAGAATCATCCCTAAGTATGTAGAAGAAGCTGTGCAATGGAGGAGCTCCTCAGGCCCATCGGTCAACCCGCATTGGTTACATATTTATTTTCTTGTACCGACTGTGATAGTTGGTGGGTAGAACAGACTTCACATAAACTTAAAATGCGCGAGAACGAACACTGAAATAAAAACAAAACGGCATCTTTGACCTAAATACGTCCCAAAAAATGCACATGAATGACTAGTAAAGAAAATTTTACCGTATTTAGTAAGGTTGATTCCGATTTTAATCGTTTACTGTTAGGGGCATTTTATATAAATAAATTGAAAACTATCACTGAAAATAAGAAGTTTGGAGGAAGAAATCTGAGTCTGTTCTTATAACTGTTATTAATTGATACATACTGTTTTGTTTTTTTTACGAGGATTAATTTTTATACGTAGGTTATATGTACATAGAATATAAAGTTTTTTTTATTTTTACTGGTTTTACTGTAACAAACTTTGTTACATAGTAATTTGAATTTTTAATCCTATCTAACATGTTAAGTTTCGAATACTTTTCATGACCTGTCATGGCTAGGTGTTGGGTGGAAACGTTGGCTGGTGTCTTTCCATAAAAACTATTTTACGATGAATATGGATCGATTAGATTCTTCATGAATTTCAATCCTTGAAGTTTTTGATATTTTCAATTCAAATGCTTTATTTTTTTTACAGAAAGACAGCTTTTTCTCTAAAATATATCTAAATTTAAATGAATTTAGATTGATCATTTTGAACATTCACATTAGCAAAAAGAAATCATATGCTTTTGGTCACTAAGACCGAAATGCAAAGACATAAATTATGAACAATTAGATTGAAATTTTAATCATTAAAATGAAGAGATTACTTTTTTTATCTTGTTCAACGTAATTGCCCAGTGTCATAATGATATAGTTAAATCGCAAATTTTCGCAACTGATCCCACTTGGGTCTCAAAAATGTATCATTATGACACATTTTCTTCACCGATTATAAATATCATTTCATGTTAGTGAGTGTTAATGCCAATTATTCCTTGAATATACCCTTTACTTCTCCGGCATTCCCACTGAAATATAAACACAATCCGTGACCACGCTCTCGGGCAACGGACTTCGTGGCTCAGCTGGCAGAGCACTGCACTAGATTCGCAGGGTCTCGGGTTCGATTTCCAGCCGCAGGCCCTAGAGTTGCAATTGTTCGCAACTGATCCCGGTTGGGTCTAAAAAAAATATATCATTGTCCCACTTGACAACTTCCTTTACGAATTATAATTATCATTTATTGTCTCATTTATCCCTTCACAAGCTAATGATGGGTTATAATACACTTTAAACTTATACGGCAAACTCATGCCGAAACATGTCTACAATAAAAAAATTTGTCGTCTTTTTAAAGTGTATTATAACTCCCGTGCTATAAAGAAAATATGGCTAATGATGAGTGTTGAACACGAAATTGGTTCATGTGGGAGCTTGGTAAATATCAGGCGACTACTGAACGTTCGTCAGGCTTGTTCTCTCAGAAAAACGATTTCAGAGCCCTAGCCGTGAATCGAACCCGCAACCTTCTGATGGCCGGTGAAACACTCTAACCATTGAGCTACTACGACTCAGATGGTGAACTAGGGTGCAGATTCGTCATATGTACTATCTAAGCGGAAGTCTCGGTATGATAATGATGGCAATATGCTTAATGTTAAACACAAACTTGGTTCATGTGGAAGCTTGTTAAATATTTCAGTAGCTTTCAATCATTATTATCATATCGTGACTTCCACTCAGACAGAACATACATGTATGACGAACCGGCACTCTAGCTCACCATCTGAGTTGTGGCAGCTCAATGGTTAGAGCGTCTCACATTTCATGAGAAGATTGCTGTCCGATTCCCGTCCAAGGCTCAAAAATCGTTATTGAGAGAACAAGCTTGACGAACGTCTACTGTTGATGGATGTAATGAGTAGTCTAGCAGGGATGGATAAATACATTGGCTTGTATCTCTTATTTCTTTACACCTTTTTTTATTTGTGTTTTTTTGTAATGACATTCTTCTTCTCACAAGTTAATGCTTTTTCCAGCATAAAAAGCATTTGCTTGTATCCCATAGTCCCTCGGGGTTTTTTTTGTTTTAACCCGTTGCTTATTATCTTTTGCATATTACCATTCCCTTAACGCCTCTGCCGGGTCCTCCGCTTCTTTTGTTAGCTGATCGACGTTTTGAAATAACATATGGCCATACATCATTTACATCTCATTAACTAGTTTGTTATCGATCTTTAAGTCCCGTTGGTCATCTTTTTGTCGCATGATTTCTTCTCAATATAGATATACCACCTACTATTTTATGCATTTTATGTTTCACTCAGACGAAAGGCCTTCGCTCGAAAGGTCAGTTTAACTATTCTTAAGTTCCGGTGAAATGCTAGGTCATGATTGGATGCACATGGGTGATTGCTTATTCACATTATCGAGGTGCGCTTTTGTTTTCATTCCACGTCGTCAAATGTACTTTTTATCTTTGCCCATATTATTATTTATAAATTATATTTTTTTGGAATAAAAAGATTTTGAATAACAGTATTTTTGTTAAGATATTCCATGTTTTTCTTCTGATATCATGCAACAATACCGGTGAGTGATCGGCAGAACTTTCTGAAAAAAACTTGGAATTCAACTCTGTCTACTTCATGTCTACTCAATGCCACTGTGCATAAATTACATAACTCTTTGGCTTCTAGGTTATCAAGGGCCCTATACAACTAAAATCGTCTAACATTTGCCAGAGTAAAATGATAAGGTGACAAATTCGACTTTTGCCAGCAAGGATGTTAATCCCGATACACGTACGTTCATCTTAGCAATCCGTGTTAATATTTTCAAACATTTATTAATCTCCTTTTCAAAAAGTCCTTAAAGCTGGGTAGTGGTAAGTGGTTCATGAAGTCATCCGTTGTAGAAAGTTCATAGGCCCTTATGGGTTAAAAACTGGTGTGGATGGAAGGAATGAACAATTTGATTTATGGTCCTTCTGTTATTTTTCATGCAGTCCAGCATGGCTCCACATGTTAGCAAGGTGTGAGGATGAGCATTCCAACGTTTTCACAACGACTTTGCCACTTGATAAACGTACATCATTGGGCCGTATTGAATGAAAAAGGATAATTGATCAGCTAGAATTGCTAGGAAGTGTGTATCAGAAAGAAACGGAATACATGGAGTTAAACATATATAGCTTGCTTCACGGCTGTTGCTAAATATTTTGAGAGCAACTGTGTGTTTAAAAGGATGCTTTTTAGATTTAGATTGTTACACCAAAACCTCGGATTAATCTTAAATTTTTTTGTTACGGACCGTGTAACAAGAATGGGTAAATTCGTCAATTTACTTCTTAAATAACATTTATTTACAATGAATAACTCAAAACAAATATTAGTAGAAGCGATTTATTTTTCTAATCAGTCACTAAGAGAAGGCCAAACGTTATCTATCTACTTACAATTCTCTTGAGACCGCACGATTAAGGCCACTATGTTCATGATTGGACAGCACTCTCTTCCAGCTCTTCTTCTAGCTCTCCTTTAACAACCCTTTGGTACAGCTCTTCTATTTCGCACTTCGTTTCCGCACACCCTTTTCAGCACACACAGCAGCAGCACAAATCACATTTCTGGAGGTGAGCTTCTCTTTTTGTAGCGTCTTAGATGTCCGATTTTTAATTGCTGTATGTAATGACGCAATTACGTAATACTTCTGAGTTTATATTATTTACATCATTTTAATCTGTCGAGTCTGTTATGATTAGACTTAATTTGCATTACTCAGCATTACTAGAATGTTCCACGTGAAGTTATTTTTAGTATCTTACAAACCTAAATTTATTGAAAGAAGCCTTGCATCATTATTCTAGAAACTTCAATCAGATAAAGTTATTATTTACTAGTGAGCGAGCAGACATTACGTTATTTAATTCTAGAAGGTTCTAGATGGGTGAATCCGTCCGTAACATTTTTTACCAAGTGAAAATGCTCATAGTAAGTAATCATTATTTATAGGGACTTGTCGTCGAACAAAATTGAAATTATTCCTCCAAGATTATTTGAAAATCTTCTTCAGCTTTCATACCTGTAAGTACTCTACGTCAAAATGGTATTTCCTTATAATATTCTTTTATTATATGGGTACTGTTAAATGCGAGATGGCCCTTCACAGCTTTCATGCATTTCAAAGAAGAATTTAGAATTTGCTAATGAATCTTGAATATTGTTTAATGGGTTTGAATTATGTAGGTTTTGGTGAGTATCACTGAAGGAACAAATAAGCCGAAGACGACAAGAAGGGATTAGAATCTCTTTATTTCAACATAGAAATTCACCTGTCACCAATGGTGCTATATACAATCCTGTTTCGTATTTCCTCCCCAATACAAAATGGTTGAAATGCTCTAAATTCTTAATAGGAAAGATTTTTACTTGCTGTGTATATAGGACTGTAGGAAATGTTGGGGTATGATGGGCAGGACCTCCCTCTTTAAAAGATTAGGTAGAACATTCTTGCATCTCCCTATTTCTTGGTAAATATTAGACTACGATTTTGGCATAACACTGATGAATATTTACTCATGTAAACATTTTCTTTCTGATTGACTGTTGACATTTGTTCAAAAATATTATGCATGTAATCAATAATAAACGTAAAATCGAAGATATCATCGCTTGAAAACTGATCTCGTGAATATAAAAGTAGAGCGTATGGTAGGCAGTGTATGCACAACATAATTCTAGTGATAATCTTTGAATACTTTCAGTTTAGAGTTAATTCAGATTTTTCTTCCACGAGAATAATTGTCTGGACGTCCCATTCTCGAATTACAATCTAAGACCAAATATAAATAAAAAAGCTACACCTTAATAATGTTCTGTTTGTAATGTCATTCAAGTGACTTTTTATCTCAGATACTTCCTCTCCCCTTCATTGATCAAGTTAATCAACGTTATTTTCTTAATCAAAGTTACCCTCTTCTGGGACACCACAGGTAACTGAAACTGCTTTAGACAAGTCGCCATTTACTCTACATTTCTGGTTTCGATTACATAGGTACGACTTAAATAATATTAAGACTACTCTGTTCCGTATGATGACAATGTTGTAAATCGTGTCAAAAGCATTTTTTAAGGTCGATAAAGACGACTCCATTGAGAAAGGTCGATAAATATGACTCCATTAACGATGTTGCCTGACCAATTATTTGTAGCTTCAGTCAAAACTGTTAGCGTGTTATGTCATGACCGGGATTCTGATTGGCAATGGATTAGTAAATTGTTATCACTAAGGTAGCCATAAAACTGATCAAAATTTGTTTTTCAAATTTTTTGCCGCAAAAAGAGAGATATCGGTCGGCAGTTGTTTGGGTCGCTTTTATTGCCATTCTTCAATATCGGCAATTCTCTAGACGATTTCCAATCTGTCGGAAAAATCCTAGTACTTATCGACTTGCTAAATACTTGTAAATGTGATGGAGCAATGTAGCCAGCTGGCATCCGGTCTTTCCCCTGTCAAGCTCGTCTATAAAATAGTGCAGGATATCGTGTTCCTGATACTCCCGGCGACTACCTGGATCTGAGTAGTAGTTCGTGATTGGTTGTTACTACAACGAATTATAATTGGCCGCGATCTCTTGTTAGTCTCGCACGACGTATACCGTATTTACCTTTTGGTTCAATATACGTGTGTTTGACAGCGACAGAATTGAATCAATTTTCCGTCTGTTTTAAGTTTTCGAGATATAAGGAAAGCAGAAGAGAGATGTCTCGTCGAAGGAAAACGTCAATTCAATACCTCTTTAGAATTGAAGAATCTGCCTTTTAATATCAGGCTAAGCTGCAAGTATACAATCATATAAAATCACCAACCACAGAAAATTTGACAAAGAAGAATGTCGATGTTACGACAAAAGTGAACTGGCCTTGCAAAGACGCGAAGACAACACTTTCCGAGGACTTGGAATCTCTTAGGAAAATGCTCGTTCGAGCGACATACAAGCAAATTGCGAATACAGGTTGAAAAATTCTGCTAACAAAAATGAACTTTTTTTTTTTATTTCAGAATCATCCTCAGGGTAATATGAAACGATTAATTCACATTTAACCTACACTACTGAAATCAACTGAAAAAGTTGACTCAAGCGGGATTTGAACTGCCACCTTCGGGAATCCGGTCCACCGCTCTACCTGTCGAGCTATCGAGTCTAAAGGGACTGGAGGCGAGTTATTATCCCATTTAAGTGCACGAGAAATGCTCGTAACAACTTAACGCTATCCACGAAGATGTGCAGTGTTTCAATTCTATTTCAGAATCATCTTCTGGGTAATATGAAACGATAAATCCACATTTAACCTACACTCCTGAAGTCAACTGAAAAAGTTGACTTTAGCGGGAAAAAAAGGAACTTGCTTCAATTGTTTGGAAAGATGTCGAGAAGATGGCAAACCTGCATTGCTTAAAAATGACCTACAACCAGTGACAAAAAACCTTGGGACATTAAACATTTTCGATGAATTTACAATATGTATAACATTTTTGGATTAAAACAATGCTATCCCTCATGAGAGCTAAGCTATAGTTTCGTCATATGTATTACCTTAGCGGAAATCACGATACGATAATAATAGTGGAAATATTTACGGTAATGCTGAACACAAATTTGGTTCATGTGGGAACTTGGTTCATGGATAGAGCGTCTCACCGGTCATCAAAAGTTCGCGGACTCGATTCCCGTCTATGGTTCAGAAATAGTTTTTCTGAGATAGCTAGCCTGACGAACGTCCACTGGTCGTTATGATATTTACCAAGCTTCCACGTGAGCCAAGTTTGTGTTCAGCATTAAGTTTTTCTATCATTATTATGATAATTTGGCTTCCGACTAGGCAGTACATATGATGAACCTGCACCCTAGCTCACCGTCTGAGTCATGATAGCTCAATGGTTCGAACGTTTTACCGGTACATTTACCGGTACATATGCATTTGGTTGATACTATTCCAGAATATACTCTGATGAACATGCCTAGGTTTTAAAGCTAGCTGGTCTGTGAGAGTCCCAGTCATCCCATGACAGTCCCCAGTATTGATGAAGTCGAGGTAAATTAAAATGTTTATCACGATGTAAGAGACAACAGTATTTTTATATAATATGTCTGAAAGACTTTGCCACATGAACTTGTAACAGGTTCCATTAAACCTGTCAAAATTTTATAAAAAAAGGTTATAAAAGTCCCGTATAATTTCTTTTTACAACGAAACTGCATACTTTCTATTTATGCACTTGCGAGATCCAACGAATTTCCGATGTATCCTCAATATGATGCAGAAGAAGTAAACCGGACATGAAGTGGTTGATAAATACCTTGATTGGATAGCTAATTAAGTAGAAAATGTCTGAATTCTCTGCTACTTGACAACAAAATGGTGAACCGCTCAAATATCGCGCCGATTGGTTAGCCAATTAAGTGTAATTGGTCGAAGTTGCTTTCTAATGTCCTGCAAGTTTTTGCCAACCGATCGTGAACCACTCACTTCTTATAGATATTCAGATGCAATGGTTTCGTTTCACGCTCGAGGAAACTCGGTTTGCCGTAAAGAACAATGCTCTCCGTACGATATTGGGAATGTCTACAAAGACATCCCTCGATTTTCAGACGCAGAAAAGTTCGAGTCTTTCGAACGTCTGGAACCCTGATCGTCTTTTTCATTTCCTATCGACACTGGAAAGTGGAGGCGGACATCAAAAGTTTAAACAAGACCGATTAGTGCGCTTTCCTTGGCTTGTTTATTCCAAATATCTGGAAGACGCTTTTTGTTTACTTTCCGTTTGCTTTGGGATGGAGTTCGGTAAGAACGGCTTTTAGCAATTTTCAACAACATTCGTCTGGGAGGTCTAAAATACACGGTTAAGCTGCCATTGTCATGCCGGAATTCTTTAAAGTGATGAGAAACGAAGCTGCTCCAACAGACCAGCAATTAAATCAACAGTTACTTGCTCAAGTGAAAGAGAATCGCAAGAAGATGAAATCCATTGTAAAAACAGTAATTTTTTATGGTCAAAGCAACATTTTTTGCTTGATGTGTACAGTCATGGTGTCTTAAAGACACGAATAAAAGCAATTTTACAAACGATTTGCCTGGAAGGTGGATCTGGCTTGTTTGCCTTAGAAACTGTCACGATCATGCAATATTCTGTAGGAATTTCGTCTTATCAAATCTTGGAGGTGCACTCAACGCACTTACAATAGGGCAGTGCTTTTCCACAATTTTTCTAACCAAGAACCAGTTTGTTTAAATTCTTTGATAAATTCCGACAAGATTTGGTGTCCCGTTTGAGGTAAACGTCCGGATAGTATTTTTCAGCTTGGCCTTCAATCCATAAGAAAATATTAATCGTGTGCAGCAGTCTTCATCGAAAAGTGAGAGTTGTGAAAACGCCTGTGAATATAAAGATTTCTGAAAACGAAGACTTCTGAGACAAAAACGGAAATCTTTAGATAAAAGTGTTGGATCCAACTAATAAAAGCAAATTATAATTTTAGCATTATTAGGCAATCCTAGGCTATAGTCGATTATCAAGATTTTTCGGAATTCGACTTGAATTTTTGAAAAGTAAACCTCAAACTCATTAAAATCTTTATTTGGATCGTCATCGCTTAATCGCAATTTCAATTGATATTTTCAAACAGTCACTCTTAAAGATTCAGACTAAGGTAAACCTTGGGATGGACGTGGCGCACCAATAATGCTTCATTAACTTTTGGTAAAGTGCATACATTCCGTAGCGCAACAAAAATTTATTTCCAGTGAATCGTTTACTTAACAGCCGGTAAATGGTAGTCTCGCATGGCACTAAATTTCAAATCAAAATCAGGATGTTGGTTTTGGCTGTATTGTTGTAAAACTGGATTAAAATAAACGCAAATTTAACTTGATTAGCTGCAAAATACAAAGGACGAGGCCCCTGACTTCACCGTAAGTAGACTACTTAACCTAAGTTGATTGTCCATCCTATACTCACTTTTACTTAGTTAATAACTTGATAAAAGTTTTAAATTTTGATAGCAATCTTCACTATTCTGTTTTGTCGGCGTCTTTGAGAGTAGACGTGTATGCGAATTGAATAATTTAGGTTTCTTTAATAATGTTGAATTTAATTTGATGTCCTTTATTTTTCTTGAAGCCACTGGAAATAGCTGTTATAGTTTTCGTGAAGGAAAACTAAACATAGATGTTAAAGCGTTGGAACTTATGTGAACAAATAACAGACTATTAGAGGACGTTCTAAGCTCACAAATCTTTTTTCTGAGAGAACGAGCTTGGCAAACGTCGTCTAGTCGTCTCATTTTTACTAAGCTCCCACATGAACACACCTTCTGTTCAACATTGAAGTGAACAAACAATGTAAACTTTACTTAGAAGGAAATTGTAAATACAGAAATCTGTATTAAGACGCGATTTTTAAATACAGTATTTAAATTTGACATATAAATATCTATTGTATTTCTGCCCAATTTCCCTTATTTTCAAAGCTGTGTCTCTTTGAATAATAAATTAGGTGATTTAGACCGACCATCAAGGTATATACACTTGGGATAAGTCCAAACGCGCCATTTCCCAAAGTGCTATGAAAATGTAATGATGTTTGAGAATGTTATTTGCAGTCCAAAGATAGGAAAAAAACGGTTCACGTACTCCATCCGGTATTTTTCTGGTCTTTCAAACTCACTCACGTCTGATTTAGCGATTTACTCATGACTTATTAACATGTTTGAAAAACAGAGTTGTCGATCAGAAGATCAATAAAACTGTACTATCAAAATTTTTATCCATACCTTCTAGCTAGGGAAAATTAAAGGGAGACGAAGTAGTTTTTTTGGTCTTTTTAAAAAAGTGGATGTTTTAATGTAAAAAATGGATGAGTTGAAACGCTTAACTACATGCAACTACAATTAAACATGAGTTTTATTATTTAGGGATATCTCTTCTAACAAAATTGAAGAAATTCCTCAAGAGTTGTTTAAAAATCTTGCTCGATTAGAACACCTGTAAGTAATTTTACAATAAAAAGTATTTTATTTCATATTTACTTTGTTTCCTTCATTTAATGTTAAAAATAAGCATTTGTTCTTTTAGAAAGCTCAAGAATAACAAGTTAAAAATACTTAGAGCAGCATCACTTGAAAGTTTGGAAAATCTAACGACTTTGTAAGTTCTATTGGATTTTCTTTGCGTTTAGCTGCTATTGACTTATTTTCTGGTAAAAAGTACTAAAAATCTTGTTACATTTCTAAATTCTAAAATAACTGTTTCTATGTTTATTTGACGAATAACTTCAAGTTGATCAATGAAATCACATGACAAGGGTTTTAGGAAGACTGTTTGCCAAATAAAACTAGATTACTCGACTCACTTGAAAGTATTATGAATAAGAAAAAAGGATGAAATAGAAAAAAGAAAAGATGTGCTTGTCTTGAATGTGTTCTGCACGTGTTCTTCTCCAACATGTTTAAATCAATCAAAAAATAAAATATCTATGTCAAACTTCTTGATCAGTGAAATGTTCTCGTGATGTATGTCTATTTTATGCTTTAGAGATATTTCAGAAATGCCAACTCTTCAAGTAGAGTGGAGCTTTCTTAAGAGAACCACACGTCTTGAAAAATTGTAAGAACTTATGTGTATATTTGTGAAAGAAATTAAAAAAATTAAATAGAGTGTTTCATATGCGTATGATTTCTACATTTCAGAACCCGAACATTTAAAGTGTCTATATCGAGTGAAAATTAAGTTGTTCTTATTTGTAAGATTATTGGAAATGATTTGGGAACTCCTTTTGTTGTTTCTCTGTATCTGGCTTAGTCTTTTAGATATTTCAGTTTGTTTGATATTCAAATAAGTCCCCCGATGACGTCATAGTGTGATAAAGCATTTAGGCAAATTAGCAAATCCGTTGTAACTCATCCACTGTTTGAAGGAAATCAGTTGAAACTTCGTCAACTGGTAAAATTCAATATGTTGATGCGATCTTCGTAATATTCTTGTTGTGGTGACATATTCGGTCGAATATCCGTTTTCCCTAAAAACAAAATCGTTCTTGCCCTTCCACGAGAAAGCAAGATATCATGTCCCTACTTTTATACAGTGTATAAAATACCAAATGCAGCAATTGTAAGCCGGACAGAATAAAAAATATATTCACGAAAAGGCTTGAAAGAAGAATTATGGTTTATAGACTTGAGGAATATAGGAACGAATATGTTGCTGTGGGGACAATATTTTAACGAGGTTGGGTTCAGCATCATTCTTCCGTTTCTTATTTTTTCTTTTGTCACTATTTCTGATTGACTATCCCTGTCTTCATCGTCAAATCAATGCTGTTACGGTCACTTTTACTGTTAGTGTCACGGTAAATCTCTCTTTTATTGTCACTACTATTCTTGCTCTCACTCTCTCTTTCTTCCTCTTACTCTCGCTCTTACTTCTATTGTAAGTCTCACTACAACCCTCACATTCATTGGTACTCCAACTATCAATGAAACTGACTATATCTCACTATATTTCTGACCATGCTATCACTCTCTACTAAACCGTCCATCTAAAAATACTGGCAATGTTAATATAAATGTCATTGTCTCTGCCACAGCCATTACTGTTACTACTGGTGTAACTGATTCTATTGCACCACCTATTCTTTGAAAACTGTGTTATTTCGAACTTCGTCTTTTCAGATTATTACCCCAAATCTACGCCACCAAAAGTTACCAGCCTCACAAAAAATGCCCTGGATACGTGCATCCTCTATCGCAACTTTATCTATTTTTGACAGCGCATTAACCTTTGAAAGATTTTTTAAAACACGCAAATAATATTATGTCAAAGAAACATTTTTGATTCAAGGACTATCTAGGTCCACTATGGTGAAATTGGTCGGTGTGTTTAGCGGAATAGTGGAACAACGGTATAGTTCATAAACAGAGGATGTGTGAAACTTAGTATAGTGAAGTGACATTTATACTTCATGTTACGCGTCACACTTGGAACAGCGCCATATATGATAATAAGTGTGGTCTCTTTAGGGAATGTGATTTGTTTTAATTCAACAGCATAGGGCAATTTGTATTCCGTAACACTATCTTTGTTAATAAAGTATAAGAATATTACACTTAGTGAAATATATTAAGCCTGCCACTCACTAGACGTTACTAAAACTCAACATATTGGTGAACAGATTTCCAGTTCTTTTAATTTATGACTTACTTTTGCTACCTTTATTATTTCAAATTTGAAATTCAAGGAAAATTTCTACATATTTCAGAAATTTACACAAAACATACAATCCATATTAATGAACAGAGCAAAATAAATTTTAATTTACTTGCACTGCTTCGATCAACAGAGATGTGGTACACCCCCTGGGGTATTTTTTATTTTCTACTGCTCTGAAACGCAGGACAGTTTTACAAGCACGTTTTATCATAAACAATGACTTTAATACGGTATTTCATCATCTGCAAATAAGGAAATGATTTACAATTACTATTCAATACTTCCTTTAAAATGAATCAATGACAAAGCCATCCCCTACTTTCAAGATAACTGTAAAGGAATTAAATTTAAATATATTCCCAAATGAAGAGTTGGAACCCCGGCAACCCTCTCTGATTCAGTAACCAAATACTGTTCTTTGGACGCCATATTGTTTCAGTTTGAATCTTCTGATAACGAAACAATATGGCGGGCAACCAATCAACAATACACATGACAGAATTGCACGTTTTGCTGTGTTCATTGTCATGACATGTCTTTTTTGCTTTGACTGTAATGTAGTGAAATTTTCGTTGTAGTATAAACTTCGGCGGTACAAATCATAAGTTGCCAATTGAGAATATGAAAATCTACTTCTCCTACACTTGCTAGTATTTCGCAAACATTAAGAAATCTTCTGTTCATTCGCCTTTCCGTCATTCCGACATTCCATTCAAAATTGTCTGAAATAAATTATACCAATCAGCACGACGGAGATGCAAATAAACAAATTGAACTGCGATAAAGCCCATTTGAATGCCAACCAATTTACAATTATTCGTTTAACCACATTTGACTACAGAGTTGATGTTTTCAAATACAAAGAAAAAATCTTTAAAAGAAAGTGCTTAAGAATAATAATATTTTAGGCCATTTCAGGCAACCAAGATTGTAAGTAAATTTTGGATGATGTGTTAAACTAGTGGCGTCGCAGAAATCTTCAGCAATAGTGTTTTAGTTACGTGTTTAATGCTCAGAATTCCACGTCTTCCATGTTTTTCGTTTGAAGGTATCGATTTCCGATTTTCCACAGCGTTTATTTATTATTTCGACTCGATCATTTTACTTGCAGGGCAGTTCAAACCGTCAGTTTCTATTGGACCTCCGAGATTGCAAGAAACCGAATACCATAAGTAAAAACGGAATATTGCGTAGATAGAAGCCAATCTTGATCCTCGGTCAAGTAAACTATTTCCAATTTATTCTAGCCAACTGAAAATTATTAGACCCGGTTTCAATTAGATTCATTTTCAAACCTATTCATCAGGATTCTTTTCCTTTACGAGTGTTCCCTGTACGAAACAGATTTACTGTCAATGAAACTGTCGCTAAGCTTTAAATATAAATTGTAGATTTTCCGATTTTATGTAACAGTAATCTCTAAAGGTCACTTTAACAAAGAGGTTCGGCTAAAGAACCAGTTTCATAAAACGTGTTACTAGAAACTACTTAATAGTTAACCATATTCTCCAGTTTGTTTCTTAATTTCTCTAGTCATCGGTAGAATACTCTATGTTTTAAATATTTTCTCCATAATTTGTCCAGTGGGAGGTATTCCCCTGAATGCTCATTTTTCCCAATATATAAACCATTCGTTGATGCTGCTGCTGATGCTGCTATTGTTATTACATTGTTTGTTTTAGTTTTTTGTTCTGTTTGATTTTCTTTTACGTCTTCATGTAGTTTCGTCTCTTTCTGTTGCTGTCATTGTTTTCGTTTTTTCGTTTTTCCTAATGCTGTTTTTGCTGTATTAATTGCTAATTGTCACTGCCATTTTTATATCCATTTTTGTTGTTTTTACTGATGTTGTTCTCACTGATATTGTTCTCGTTACTATTGTTCTCGTTGTTATTGATGCTGTAGCGCTGTCGTTATAATTACTCTTGTTGTTATTGGTGTTATATTCAATTTTACTAATGTCACAATTTGAATAAATTTTAGGTGGACCAGTACTTTTTCGCATTGCTGCTTTGTGAATCTGTTACGTCCAGACGTAGACTGCAATGCACCAGAAAATACATTCTCAAGTTGCGAAAAAATGATAAAGAACAGTGCATTGCGTGATTTTATGTGGGTATCACTAGTTCTCATTTTCGGAGGAAATAGCTTC
>JBAHVQ010182056.1:0-16168 GCA_036872915.1 Nanipora kamurai | reverse complement strand
ACAGTTATAGAAACACTTGTGGGAGTTTGGAAGAACTCGAAATAACGTGGAAAAACTCGCCCTACGGGCTCGTTTTCTCACTGATTATTTCTCGTTCTCCCAAACTCCCACGCGTGTTTCTATGACTGTATAGAAACACGGAAAATGTTTTCTATTTCTTAAGTCTTTAATCTTACTAACCCCACTTTTCAGGTGTACTTACTCCTCGTCCGTAACAATTGTATATTAATGTAATTATGCACGCCCCACTTGAAAATGAACACATGAACAAAAGTGGCTAGCATGCAAAAATAAAGTTCATCTATTTGTCTGTCTGTCTATTTATCTATTTATCTATTTATTTATTAATCTAGTCAGCTATCTCAAGATGAATTTTTATTTTCACAGATGGTATGACATGCTAATTGTGTGCACACATTCTGCTTAAAATTTTTTGCATTGAGTAACACCCTTTTGGTTTAGTTGGGTCAATTGAACCATTGCAATACCCTGTTCCTTCAGCAATGATCCAAACTACCATCAAAGAAAATGTGTTAACCAGTAATTACTGTAAGACTTAAATTTACTACACCACTAACACATGATAATGTACTCCACAGAGCAATTGCTATCCATTAGCACAGATGTCATTTAAAAAACAAATATGACTGAATATGATAACATTTGCTAAAGTCAATTATATGGTACAATGTGATGCAAAGGCTAGCCATACCATAATTCAAAGAAATTACATCAATACTACAGTTACACCTAATTATTGTATACTGGTTATTTATTAGCATTGATCCATACTGTAGCCATGGGCATGCAATCATCAGAGTTTGCAAGAATTTTTGAGCAAATGTGATACCTCAAGGTGGTACTATGCTGGGAATATATACACAGTGGAACCTTATGCACTTTCAAATGTCAGGCACAAGTCCCTGTTCATTGATAAGGCCTGGTAATGCTAGTCTGTTGATTGCTGCAGGCATACCTGACTGGTACCATTTGCATATTGACTGAATTTAGGGACATCACAGCATTCACCTTCACCATTAAATGTAACTTGCAAAACACATTATCATTTACTTAGCTAAGGAAGAAAAACCATGTAAAGTTGTGCTTTTTTAGTGAAAAAGGCAAAGCTTCACTAAGAGACCAAATTAAAATCTGAGAATCAACCTGCATGCATTAAATCTCTGCTAAACAGAGGTGGAGCAAAAGAAACAACTTTTTTATAAGATTGGTTTATTAGGAGTTGAAATTTATTTTTCCATCAGGTCTCCCAAATTTGACTTTAATTTTTCTTTGATATACACCATCTACCAACCTGGTAGAAACATCATGCCTGGCCCTGAATGCATGGTTTAAAATTGTGAGCATAGTCCAAAAACCATACCCATATTTGGTTTTGGTATGTTTCTGTAGAGTTAATGAATTTCATTAGACCTTACTGTATATGGTTTCTTTTCACTTTGAAACAATTTGAATGAAGTGATTTTTAGTCCAGGATTGGATGAGACCACTTGGGTTCTTTTTAAACATACAAAATTCAAATGAATCGCAGGTGGAAGGATAAATCATAAGATTAGCAACAAATAACAAACTGGGGGAAACTAAGCAGAAAGTGACATGTGCAAATAACAAAATTTATTAGCCAAAGAATATCCCCTGATCCCAAACTGATACCAAATCTCCAGATTTTTTAAAGACCTTTCTAACAGTCTCCAGATTTTCATAGTCCAGGGGTTTGCAGGTCTGAAACTATGGTTATGGTTTCTGCTCATAATTTCTCCAAATTTACCACTATTATAAAGGTTATATTTGATTACCTCTCTGAAGGTTTTCTAATTTCTGTTTTGCAAATTTGGAATGATTCCTGCTAATAAATATTATCACTGAATTACCTACTTTTGCATTTAATTAAATTTATGCTTGACCATATTGCCTTGAAATTTAACTACCATACCCTATGCCAATCACAATTGAAAAATTTTTCATGTACAGCAATTGTTAGGTAACATTCAGCCATACCTTAGGATTCAAAAAAAATGAAGGAGTAATTACTGTTATTTTTTCAAAAATTGGTGAGATTAACTTAAAGGCTATGTTACATGAAGCAAGTTTTCTTGCAACTTGCAACACAAGCTGGGTGTTAGATAAAATGGATACCTGACTATGATCTTTCGAGATCTGCTCTTGTCTAAGGTCAGAGTTTTGGTTAGAGATAGGGCCTAGTGATGTTTTACTAACAAAACATAGTATCATGGTTTAAAGTCAGTTTGGTTTGTGGCATCCGTTGTACCTAATACCTGGATTGTGTTGTAAGCTGCAAGAAAAATTGCCCTGTGTAACATGACCTTAAGCTGAAGCACAAAATGCATGACAGATGGTGAAAACAACAAGAATACAACAACCAACATCATATTCCCAGGAAGCTTTGGAAGATATTTAAAAAATTCATATTTACTTAAAGATGGAATCATGGTGGGTTAATTGGTTACTTGTCATACAGGTAAAAGTCTGATTTAGTTGAACTCCTGGGCAAACTAATTGCAAACACTTAAAATTTCTAGCAGCCAAGGGTGTTTTCTATCTCTTAATGCCTTACAGCGAAACCTTGTTTGGGAGGCTAAAACAGATGGTTCAGTTGTCGTTGAGCGCGAGCTAACCGCCCACTAATTACCGTATTTTGCTACTCTCACTAAAACCTTGTATCATTTGAAAGAGCACGTATTTCTCCAATGCATAGAAATAGCATAAGAATATCTAAACTACCAGGGCTTTTCACAATAAGGACTGTAGAAAATTTGTGGAAGAATGTAACGCCTGGTTGACTTTTCAACGTATTTAACGTATTTTTGTTATCATATCAAATAACTGTACTTACTTGGGAGGTATGAGATTTTGAAACCATCTGTTGAAGCATAAGTTGGACAAGACTGACCACAAACTTACAACATTCGAAATCATTGGCCAACGACATATCGAAGATTGTTAATTGCTCATGGTGCTTTCCAGATTGTTCTGGCAGAAGAATTGTACGTAAGTATAAGTTATCAGAATAAAAGCGAGGACGTCTGCCGCTGTATAGTCGTGTACGAAAAGAATTTTGGTCAAAATAGGCCAGTTTACCAATTGTCAGCTCATTGGCCTGCGATAATCACCGAGTGATTACATTAGCTTTAGGGGTTTTTCGTATTTATTCAATTTCCAAAGTCAAATAAACAAATGCGATCGGATTGACGAATTGATTTAAGGTTCTATTATTTTGTTAAAATTAATACAATTTACCTGCCTACCTTCAGCAGTAACCCAGGAAAATACAAGAATCGTTATAGAGAGTGAAGTTAAATCCATGTTCTATTCCTTCCATGAATTAAAAATATCAGGCCTAAATCCAGGTACGATGTTACCAGTGGTAAATCATGTTGGTTTGAAAGCGGAAGTCAGATGTAAAGTGGGCAATCGTCAAATTCGCTTACCAGCAAACTTTTGATGACGGATGGGGCAAAGTTCGAAGATCCAAAGTTCGACTCCATCGAAAGTAAAACTGTCAAAATAATTAATAATCTGTTTTATTTTTTACAAGTTAGATTTTTATTTCAAAATTACGTAAATTGTATTATACTGACGCTACATTTAATGTCCGTTTCCACAGACCTCCACAGACATAGGGTCAGTGTAAAGAACGGAAGCCGAAACGACGGAAAAAATTATGGTTTCTTAACCCTTTACTGGGCAGGTTTCTGGAGATCTCCCCTTGACAAATCGTTTGGCGTAGCCAGAGTAAAATTAGTATGTTGCCATTTGGCAACAGTGCCCGGTAAAGAGTTAAGCCAAAATATATCGCGCTATATTGCCTTAGTTACAGAATATAATTATAAATTGCGAACTAATCCTTTCGTCTATCGTTTTTTTTTTCGTCCCTAATCCTTTCGTCTATAATAATCCTTTCGTCTATCTTTCCTTTTTCCTAATGGTTACTCGACACCGGCTACCGTGTCACTATATGGTGTTTGTCCTCGCCAATCATTCGTTTTCGCAAGGGTGAACATAGAGTAAACTCGAGAAAAGTAATTGGACAGCTAATTGAAATGTGGGATCCGTCCACCGCTGCCCAAGAGCATGGGAATTGCCACAACTGCTCAGTATCCAGCATCCTTTCTTCGACTTCCACAGTCGTTTTTGCAAAGTGTCGAGAAACTGCAGTTTTCCATAACATTTTGATAATGGGCTCGCAAACCTCTACGACAACCTTTCTTGTGGTACTTATACCAAAGCCAGTCATTTCAGCCACTGTGTAGAGATAGTCACCCCTCCCCAAACGATACAAGCAGATTACTAAACGACACTCAGAAGATAAAGGATCTTCAACCACAGTCACCGCTGCAGATCGGGTCGTATTCGCACAATATAGAATATAATTAAACGTTTCTCTAAACACTCTAAAGGTAGCTTAAACCTGTCATCTGAGTAATTCTGCCTGACATTCTCCCACCATCCAGGATTTCTCGTCAAACGACGGCAACTACGAATGCGAGGTTTTCGAGCTTGTTCTGAAATGCTTCTTACCAGGAGAAGCTTTGAAAACTGTAGTGTCTATGAATATGAGTAATACAGCAACTGCCGATCTATAAAATGACTTTATTATTAGTTATATGTGGACATGTAATTCTCACCCCAATAAGTAACCAATAAGTAGGTTACAAAATTCAGTCAGACATATGTCAGACTGTTACTGTATAGTTCCAGGTTAGTTGGAAAACAATATACAGCTCGGCTTTTCGATAGTACATTGTATGTACATTTATACTGAGAAAGTAAGTTATGTTTCCCTTGTTTACGACTCGCAGACAGTAGACAATGACGGAACGTAGTGTTTCAGAATTTTGCTAAATATGTATGTAATCTGAAGCTGTAAAATGAGTACAAAGATACAAATAAATTTACGATATTAAAGTAAGAAGTTAAAGTTCAAAATAAACTACAATAAACAACATACATTCTCCAACTACGTCCGTCTGACATAACAGAAATATCATAATAGCATAACTTTAAACAACATTATAAATTCGCATGTGCTCACAGTTAGGCGCCATGTTGTTTTTTTTTTGTTCCAGTCCTCTTTTAGCGCAACACGTTACAATATGAATAGCAAATTTGTTGTTCATTTAGAAGCTCAAGCAAAAGGCAGGAGTTTGTAAATCACATACAGCACAAATCAAATATGAATATTGTACATCTTTACATGTATGCAAACAACAAATCTTAATCCAAATGACAAACTAAGCTGTGTTTAATCAACGATGTTATTAAATGTGGTAGCTTACCCAATTGTTATAAGATGCTTATGGTATGCATGCTCAAGCTATCCTACTCAGAAAGACTTTGTGAAATCGAACGTGTAACCTTCTGATCACCAGTGAGATGCTCATAACCATTGAGTAGAATAGCTTGAGCACGTGTACAATAAACATCTTATAACAAGCAAGCTACCACATTTGATGACATTGTTGATTAGTACTAAAATAAATAGGTGACATATCGACACTGGCAGTGTATATGTCAACCACCATTTCGAATCAGTACATAAAGGTAACCTTTGCTCACCATCTGAGCTCATGTAGCTCAATGGTTAGAGCATCTCACCAGCAATCAGAAGGTAATGGGTTCAATTCCCATCAGGGACTCCAAACGTTTTTCTGAGTAGAATAGCTTGAGCATGCGTACCATGAACATCATAAGCTGTGTTTCTGATCTTTTACTGTCTCCTCTTCGTCAAATGTTAATTAGTTTGATAATTATCCTTATTTAGTCAATCCACTTTGTTCACACTCATTTGATATTACTGCCCCTAGATATAACAAAAAAGATAACATCGATAAACAAGAGGACATGTACAATGAAGTGAACATGGACAAAAAAGAACAATGCAGATGATCTCAACAACCTTCTACAAGCACTGGAATATCTGTGCTTTCAAGTGACCAGGTCAATGAGCTAGTTGTATACATAATGTACCTCCAGTGAAAAGTGGCTGCTGCTTTGATGGTTTCCTCTGAGCAAAAGACAAAGCAGTTATAGCAATGTGCTTTTTGCTGCCTAAGCAATCCCACCTCCCCAGTAAAATCAAGGAAATTGAAAATTGATACAACATCAAATACAGAGGACACTTTGGTGGACTGTGATGTTGTCATTGAGTCTACAGTACCTCTGCAAACTTGCCCAGAAAAGAAATGTCCAGCAAAATAAACCTGGCTATAATACAGTATGTCTGTGCTGGTCAACTTGTAACCATCACTGCTAAAGTTGCACATCTGTACCCCTCAAAGTAGCTAACAAAGAACTCAAAGAAAGGTTAATAATGCAATAGTGTATGCTTGTAGATCCATCAGGAATATTTAAACTGATACTGTGGCAAGACCATGTTGAAAAAGTTGTAGAGGAAACCACCTGATATCATTTCATGATATCAGAGTTTAAAAAGGAAAAATTCACAAATGAAATTTTTGTCGACATGATTAAATCAGACACCAAGATCTCTCCAGTTGTGCCATCAGAACAAATTATACCTGTCACTGTTCAAACATCAAACTTATCGAAAATGTTCACATGAATTACAGTATGTAGGAGCTGAAAAATGCAATGCCTGTCACTTCAAGCTGAAGAAAAAGTATGTAAAAAGAACTGGTACTCCCAAGTTGTATTCTAAGAAACCAACAAGAATGAGCTACATCTAATCTCATTTCAAGACACTCTTGAGCAGGCCTTTGAGCTCAACATTGAGTTTTGATGCTGCTAATGTGACCACAGTAGACATTGAGCACAACCTACTTATATACCTTTGCCATCTGAAGTATCTGTCACTTTTCAAAGAAAGAAACCTAAAGAGATCTAAACATTAGACATTGACTTGGTGCAATATGATAATAAATTTTAACAGTTACAAGTACTTGTGTACGTAACTGTTTCTCTTCCATAGCACCAATGCAAGCATACTTACTGTAGCCAAGAGAATGTTGTTGTTTAATTTTGTTGTTCCTATTGAATATTTTAATATGCCCTGCCTGTGAAATGAACACTACTACTACATACTTTATGATCAAATCTACTAGTGTCTAACTGAAGTAATACAGCATTGTATATTATTTTTGGCAGAATTTAAGGTGGTGTTCTGTTATAGCATTACTTCACAAATTTAAGTTTAGTTCATAATTGACATGAGTTTAAAGTTCAAGTTCCATGTACATCATAACTTGAAGGCCAAAAATGAAAAGCAGCTAAATGACATTTTTTAGTTTAAAAAATCTTTTAAACGTAGCTATTTCTACTTCATCAGTCACAATTAAAAAGACGTCATGGCTCATAACACAAACAGCATTATTTTAAAGATTTTGGATTAAATAATTTTCATTCTTGACCCTCAAGTTTTACTATTCAGGGACTACACACTGATGTCAGTCCTACTTTAACGATCAGTTGAGATTTGATCAATAAACTTGCATTTCATTTAATTCTATTGTAAAATTGTATGTTGTCTGAAAACAAGTTCAATATGATTGTGGTAGCTGTAAATAGGATAACTAAGTCAAATCTTTCTATATGTTGAACGATATGTTCTTGTCATATTTTCATTTTACTGTAGCAAAAGAAGAGAATAATCCAAAGCGCCTTTTTCATGTGCAAGCAAACATGATCTTTCAACGTATTCAGCCTAGATAAGATACTGGTCTCCTGCTTTTTGTACTCAAGTTCCTCGTCTATACTACATGCTAAAACTACTCAATCAATACCTCACATGCAAGGGTGGAGATTACCCACTTTAATTGGGGAAAGGTATCCAACAAAATGTTTACATTGCCCAAATCTTGTTTTACAACGTCCATAAATGTTTAAATTCAAACCAGAACTCTTATCTCAGCAAACAAAATTTTGCCAGAATTTAGTGTTCCAAACAGTCTATTTTACCCACATTTTATGAGATTTCAAATTTTGCGCTGTGTCACCCCACCCCCCGTACCGCTGCTGACTTGCATGTACAGTATACGGTCATGTACCAACCCAATCTCCCCCTCATATCGAGTGTATATGCTAATTGTCAACTTGCAGTTAAGTTGACTGTGGTAGTCACGTTCAAGTGACACTTATATTCAGTGATTAAGGTAAGTCTGACCCCAATCAAAATCCTGACCTAGCTGAACGGCGCCCAAATGGGGATGCAAACCCAACAGGAACCGAACCGGGGGTTTCTTCCGTCCACGTCCCCAGTTAATTTTACAACTGCAGTATATATTACACACATACCCATCACAGATATACCAAGCCATAACGCGCAAATACATGTACGCCAAGGCCTACCTATTTTTAGATTTCTCATTAGTTCCAGCCGAGAACCCATGAGACGAAAGAAAAGATCAATAGATATCTGATTAGTTCCAGCCGAGAGCCCATGAGATAAAAGAAAAAGTCAGTAGATTTCTCAGTTCCAGCCGAGAGACATAAGACAAAAGAAAGTCCCTTCGCACGAAAAATTGCCTGGGGGAAAACGGCCTTAAAAGCTTCAAATGCCATTCTTGCTCCGGTTATCAGCCTATTTCTTTTACCTCATATCCTTAAGTCCTCAGAGACCTATGGACACTTTAGTATTTTACTCTGGCTAATGCCAGACAATTTTACGCGTCCAGAGGAAACTCCTCGCACAGGAAAGGTTTAAACTACATAGGTAAAATTACGTAACTCTACATAATGAATGCCTGAGTAATATTAAAATGCTTAAAGTTTCAAATAATGAACATTGCAACTTCGATGTAAAAACATCGTTCATACTTTTATTCCCTCTTTGTTTTTTTTTTTTGTCTATGATCTATTTACTATTCTATTATTAAATATTTAGCTTGTACACACCTAGTTTGAACGCATGATAAACTTAGCTGTCCGAGTGAACAAATCTCCAAATATGTATTTGTATATGAATACGTGTCTGTTTAGGCATATGTATAGGTAATAATTATTAAATATGAGTAAGAAGGTAATAATCATTAAATATGAGTAATTTTTTGGCCATAAGATTGAAGACATGCAAACTTGTATTGGTATAATGGTCAGCGCCAAATAAAACGGCCTGTGTCACGTGGTATGCACCATTGAAATGAACGGTTAGTTTTAGTCAGTAAATGTACCTCTGAATGTCCGTCTCAGGACGACAGCCAAATGGTCAAAGAGCACGCAAACTAAGGCGGTAAAATAAGATTTCGGAAAATTGAACAGCGAGACGTATACTAATATTCCCCTGGTATCAGTCGTGGAGAACTAAAAGCGAAAAACTTTTGGACGCTTTCCGCGACCACTGAGGTTCACAATATGCGAACATTCCTGATACTGATAACACTTTGTTTGAGTGCGCTAGCCACTGCAACTATTGGCTGATGATTTCCAAGTGAGGTGTACGTTACAAATATGTACAAGGTAACGAAAAAGATGTTCAGCCACAATTGTAAATTATTAAAACAATAATCAATATTATAATATTTATGATTTAATCCAACTACGCACCTCTCGATCCCACCAACTGCGAAATCCATCGATACGCAGTCATTTAACTTTCTGTTCAACATCGTTCAACTTTCTGTTCAACATCATTCAATGATTCGAGAGAACAACGATCAGTACCAGAGACAATCGCCCTCGGATAACGTAAAGAGAGAACGAAGCATTTATTTGACTATTTTTGCGTCTTAAATTAGTCGCTGCTTATATATGTGGCGAACCAATTCACCGTCAACCACTTATATCAGGTTTCTAGCGTCTCTTACTCGAGGCTTATATTCTTAGTAATTTGGCCACCTGGTTCCGAATATTTTGGAATGAATTTGTAGGTAGTTGAAGGTTTTTGGACAAAGTTTGAATATGCCCAAATTTTTGTTCAACACCCACTCAACATCTATACTGCCACTTAATATATGTATAACGCCTGAGCATGTCGCGCCAATTTTCAGCTTTGATGAGAGCCGTGACCGATCGTTGTCAACCTTTCATTCTAAAATAAATGCTCAAGAAAGAGTCAGTATTTCATCACGTGACGGACCTTTACAAAGCATGTCACTTTGGAACCTGAACAGATGATCTACGTTTACGCCGAGAAACAATTTTAAATTTCGATCTAGAGTTAAGAATGACCACTTGTCATATAGTACTTGAAAAATCTCCCTGTTTTAACTTTGGAATTCTTAGTTTGCGTGCATGCCGTACAGCTGTGACTAGGGAGGTGTTGACAATTGTACGCCCTATGAGGCCGGCCACAGAGGTCTATTGATCTCTGGGCGAGATTCTTTTCGGTGTATTATTGTTTGACTTATGCAATTTCACTGTGTGCTATTTACATTACCTAGGGGTAAAATGAGTTCCCCAAGATATTCTTATCATTGTGTTAACCACAAGGATACCACTGCGTCTTATGATATAAAGAGCGCACACACATTATCTGTGAAAAAATCAGTGAAATATTTTCGAAAATTGGTAACCGACAGAGAAATTTGTATGAAAAACATTAGTGGATGTTAGGGATACGTTCAGATCCAACAAACTATTAACTTTTTATCACTACCTCTCCCGTGGTCCGTGACCAATATATGACTAGCCACCATTGCCTTTTTATCGCTTTGAAACTAAGTTTTCATACCGAGATTTCCTAAAAAACGATACAAAGCTAGGCAATCACACTGGGATTTCACCTCTGTTATCTCGTGAAAATTTTCACTTAACCCTCGGGGGTTAATTATCAGAGGTTGAGAACAGTTTGGGTACGATTTCACTTTTTTTTAATGATTTTTTTATCTGAAAGTAACAAAGGAATTTAAGCATCAAATTCGTAGACATTCGTGAATGTCTCGAAATTTCTTTTGTGAAAGTATTTGGTTCAAATCAGTAATCCTTCTCAGCATTTTTCCCATTGTTTCATACTGTCTGGAAGTCAAGACTGAACTGAGAATGTTTAAAAGACACGTTTTACACGAAGCTTCTTTCTCTTAACACCGAACGAGAGAAAGTGCCTGGCTCCAAAACTGCTTGACTCGTGGCCTCCACATTTTCACAGACACTACTCAATGACTGAAATCGAGATTACTCCGTGAAGGAAATTCAAGGAATAACAAGACGTAGTTGTTACGTCATAACAAGCAAATTTTTATCCTGTATTCTTATCCTGATGATGACTGTATAGTCGAAAATTTTTGATTTTTACCAACAATGCTTTTAACCTATTCCAGTGTATACAGCGATATGTATGAATAAGAAGCAAAATTAAACAAGATATGAATTATTAAACAAGATATGAATTAAAAAGGAGAAACACACAGACACCTCCAAACAAGAATACGCGAGCATCTCCACCTGGATAAAAACTCCAATATACTCAGTCACCTAAAAAGCTCTCAAAAATGTCAAGAATCCTCCAACCCGGACTGCTTCCAAATAATAGATACTGCTACCACAAAATCCCAATTAAAACTAAACGGAAGTTACTACATCCAGCTAGAGAAACCTGAACTGAACAAGCAGAAGGATCATATTATAATGAACCTGACCTTTTAACCACATCCTGTAGTTTGGTTTGAATTGTTTGCTCTTATTTATTATTATTTAGTTTACTTTTTTCAATTTTTCTATTACAAGCTAACTTGTATTTAATTATCTTATTAGTTTGCCAGGCATCCTTTCTAGTTTATATCTTGTTTAATACGTCAAAATGAACACGCAACTAACGCAAGACAATGCTGACGTGAATATATTGAATCACATCATCACATCATAAACTGTAGCATTTAACCTGATGAAGGAAGTAGATCTTTCGAAACATGTCGTTAAAATTAAAAGAAAAACTAAAAAACGTTGTGAATTTTATGAGAGTTATATGCCTACTAATTCTGTCAAAATTTAATTGAGTAATAGACCCTTCTCATACGGGGTAATCGTCGACGCCAATCTTTTGAATTCCACTGAATTTTGCTCATTCAGTTCGTGCAAAGAACACTACAACAACGAAAATTCTATAAAATCAAAAGAATAGCATCAAGGCTTACCTCGCATGAGAAAAGTCCATCGCATTTGCGAGTGGAAGCATGCTGCAACTTGTTTTTCAAATCTAACTTTTTTAGCTATCTTTAGCTTTACATTTTTTAAAGGTAAAAGTCCACGCCAGCACCGTTGGACTCTCCCTGTTTTATATATAAGTGTTCGTGCCCAGACATATACCTGGTATATAGACCAAACGTTTGCTGTTAATAGTAAATTGAAGTTGACATGTCAATTTAACGTCTGTACGCACTTATATAAATAGACTTGCTTATTGTCCAAACAGATTTGGTGACTTTATTGAAGATGATAATTTCTTTCATTCATTTCGTAACAATAGTTTTGATTTGTTTTTTAATTCGAATATTTGGGTAATTTATTTCTTTCAGTTTCTGGTTTTTATAGAGTTGTTTTCCTAACTATTGTATAAGTTGAATCGTGCAAGTTATTGTACATACATAATGTTAATATGTATATATGTATGTTAATAATGTATGCATCTTAATTGAACATACGTACATGCAAAAATCAATTCTGTTTAAAATCTATGCATTACGACATGTAGACCAGTTCCCTCCATTGAGATCGCCGAAGTTTGTGAAGACTTTAATTTGGTGCTATCACTGCAAGACCTGTTAATCACTTGAGAAACTTATCACTACATACTGGACACCTGGAGACGAAAAAATTGCAAGGATGATCACTAACCTGCATATGGAGAGTGATGCCTGAACTCAAGTCTGGCTCCATGTCAGCTATTAAGAACTTAATCTTGTTTGCGCCAATGTCAATCCTTTCAATCCAGTCTAAGTTAATTCGTGAAAGATCGTGATCGGGAAACTGATAACCCCATCTTGAAGGGAAACGACGTCTCCATTTTTATTGAAGACGTCTTTTGTTTTAAAAGTTGGTTTAAAATCATACGCACCGATATCTAATGGATCCAAAAAATGAAGGAAGGAGTTTAATGACATGTTAAGTTGTACAGTTTTGAAAACTCTGCCAAAGCGTTTGATCCTACCGGTATTTGTCCGAATAATAAGTACTTTACCATATTATGGAATAGGAGACATTGAATATCAAGAGTTTGCAAAGTCTCGCTAGCTTTATTTTGTCCGTACGAAGTTTCAATTCACTGGGATGTCACAATTTATTACCAGATCCTTACTTCTTTATTTCAATCATTTATGTGAATCACTGCATGATACATGTATTATCATATGAGCACATTATCATAAGCCCAAATAAATTTTGTTGCTTAAGAGGGGTATTGAAACCCAGCGGATACGAAACTCAATTTACATGGTTTGTGCTTGTTTGTGTTACCCTGTTTTGATCTTAAATTACGACACTTGCACGAAGAAACAAGGATTTGTAACACGGAGTTGACATTTGTACTGTTATAAAGGCAGCAATTAAAACGAAAATAACCACTCAACAATGACGTGCACCATATCCTACATTTACGTTTTTAAAATTGTCAGGGAGAGGTACACGATGACTAATTCCCATTGCTGATTTAAATTGCAGAAATTTATTTTTTAGATTGCTACTTTTTCTTTTTACATAACTTTGGCAAGGGAGCAATTGTCTCGTACTTATGAAAGAGGGGGGGCCAACATATTTAACTGACTCCCACATTTTGGGCAAAGATAAAGATTTACGTACAAAGTATAAAATAATTTAACAGGGATTTTGTGTATAAACAGATGCAATAGATTGAAGTTACAACAATTTGTAATCAATTTACAAAGACCTGCCAGGGTAGCTCACAACCGGCAAAACTCAAACAAGTCAAATTCAGTCCGATTCTTCAAACAATTCTGATCAGAAACTTACAACGCTCACACTCTCTCTTATTGGCCGATGTTTTTTTACTTCTGATCCTAACCGTATTGGCTTGGGGTGGTATGGTATTCCATACACTGTAAAAACTTAGACTGTACAGACCTAAATTAAAACGGTTGTTTAAGCTAAATAAATTTGATTAAAACTACCCATATTTTTTGGCGGAAAATTAATCAAAAGATCGATATTGGTCAAGTGATCAAGGACATATTGGTTGAAACAATTACCACTTTAACTGGTTTGAAGCAGTATCAATTGGTCAAAATGATTATAATAACAATCAATCAATAAATAATTGGTTAGAAAAACCTTAGTTACAAAATCAGCAGCAAATTTATAATTTGTTATGACCATTACCCAACAACCACTCGAATGGTGAATTGTTACAATAATCATTTTATAAAGCTCTAATTGATAATAACCATTTTATACGCGTCATTAAACTTTGGATATAAAACACAAGTTATGATTGACTAATAATTGGTTAAAATAAACATCAATCGTGTCTGATATTGTTTGCAAAAAAAATGTTGGCTATTCAACCAGTTAGTTCTTCCAGTGTAACAGTGATCATTGCCGTTTTTGCCACCCCTCCGGTTTCGCCTTGAAATTCTGCCGACCTTTAACTCCTTCCTGATCGTATGGATCCTCAGTGACCTATGGAGACTTTAGTAGTTTATTCTGGCTAACGCCAGAAGATTTTACTGTGGCTAACGCCAGACGATTTTACTCATCAAGGGGAAAATCTTCCACAGGAAAGAGTTAACACATTGGGCACGACCGTAGCCAAGGCCGTAGCCTGAGGGAGGGTCAGAGGCCCCAAAAATAAATTTGAGCCCCCCCTTAGATACATTTTTGCACCACCTAAAATCTGATGCTGGCTACTGACCTGCACATGCGCAATATATCATTGTAAGTTATATGTAGATATCGTCAAACTTATTATGATTGGAATGATAATGAAGTAAAACACCACGTTGTCTAACATGAGTAATTTACTAAGGTAGAGAAGGGACCAGTTACATGATACGTTTCAACCCCATTGGCGTTACATGCATTTTTCAAAACGGGGGGTCAGTGGGTGACCCCAGTGTCGAAGCAATTATAATATGCTGATGCTATCCACTTTTACACCCTGCTGATCACAATGTTGTTAACCTTTTTTGCTTGAATAGGTATTTATTTGACCAACACTGATTTGTGCTCGTAAGCCAATGTCTAGCAATCTCCATCATCATCATTACCACCATTAATATTTTCACCATCATTATCATCATCATTGTTTTCATTATCAACATTTTAATCGTTATCATTATCTCTATTATTATTATTATTATAATATCACTGTTACTAATATTAATATAATTTATATTATTATTGTTATCATTATTGATGTTATTCCGTAGAATGACTTCCAACTGCAGAAACTTGACGATTTTAGTTATGTACTGTAGACCGGTAACATTCTTTGAAAAACTAATTATAAAAAATACAAACTGGTTACACTACTTGTATATCGCCTTTCAAATCTGAGGTCAACATTCACTTGCAAATTTTGGCCGAGTCACTACATTTGGCAGCAAGAGTATTAAAAATTGCATAGTTGTTGCCTTACCAATATGTTGGCGCCGGAACAAATTCTTTCAAAATTCATTCTTTAGATTGTTTGTGGAAAATGATTGTTTATAGTACGTTAATAGGCAATTATATGCGAACCTGACATTTACCCTTCACCTGACTCTGAACTTTCAACTGTTTTGAAAAGAGTTCCCACTCTTATTTTTGTTTTTGCAATTGAACGGGTTTTCTTCAATTGCTCCAGATAGTGGGGATTTGACTTCGCTAATAAGTACGAAAATTTTCAATTTCCAGTCTTTTTGACGCCTTTAGCACACCACAAAAGTACCGGCCATTCCGTCTTGCTCAATGATTTTTCGATTTTAACCTCTTGCCCCTCCATTTCCGAACTCTTGATTCCAGAAAGTTTACTTATTCAGAAACTTAATCCCTCACTTAACGCAAACGTTAGATCTGTTCCGTTAACTCTACTTTATCGCATCCTTACCATACGGTATCGTCTCCCCCCCCCCCACTCTTTTTCCATCACTTTCTATTTTGACATGTTAGTGGAAGTTGATTTTTTTGATCTTTTTGACTCCTTTTTTGACTCTGAAGATGAAAGAGTCCTTTTTTGACTCTGAAGACGAAAGCCGCTAAGGCTGTCGAAACGTCAGTCACTTCTACCAAAAGTCTTTCTCAAGACTAC